>JANRGW010039903.1:10937-20973 GCA_024733675.1 Psilopsiagon aymara
TGTGCTAACTACCTCTGGCACTGTGTGTCTGAAATATAAAGGAGGTCCAGAGACCTGCTGATTTAAATGGGTCTACTGTGGGATGTGCTGATGGGATGGCCTTAAACAAATAGCTTGGAGGCAGTTGTTCATCTTGAATGGTGTTAGAATGATTCATAGAAATCTGTAGATTTCAAAATATTTATGAGTTTAAATGTTCCTGCTCCACAGAGGTGATGAGAGGAGAGGAGGGAAAAAAAATTCTGCCTTTGCATGTGATTATGAAATCTGTCTGTTCTGTGTATTTGGTTGACCAGACTCCTGCAGATTTTGACCTTAGTGCTCTTTCTGTCTGGGAGGTGCTATGAATGACACTAGGAAAAAGAGAGCTAAAATTATATTGTAGTTAGCCAATGGCAGGAGATGCAATTTGACTTTGCTTAACTGCATTGATTTGGGTCTACATCAAGAGGGTGTTTGGGGATTTTTAGTCTTCCAATATGTTGCTTATAAAGCAAGATTTCCACTGTTTTAAACATGAATGTAACTATTAAAATATGTGAACAAACTGTGGTTGGTAAAATGCCTCATGTAATTTATTTGCCAGGAGGATATTTCAGCAAATGCACAGATAAGAACAGTCAAGTTCTGTGTGTTAGCCTTTACCTGTCCAGGTTCCTTGAGGACATGAAATGAAAAAACACTTGGAGATTATGTTACCCAGGCAGTGTTCAAGGCTATGATGTATGGGGCTTGGAGCAACCTGCTCTAGTGGAAAGTGTCCCTCCCCATGGCAAGGGTTGAAACTAGATGAGCTTTAAGGTCCCTTCCAACCCAAACCGTTCTAGGATTCTATGATTATCACTTCTTTTCATCCTTACAGTTGTTTTACCCAGCTGTGCTTTCAGTTAGAAATGAGGCCTGTAAAGGTAAAGCTCCAGTTATCCACACATGGATTATCCACTCATGCAGGTCACAGCCCAAGTCTTGGAAATTTAGTTACTCTGAGTGCCATAAAGTGTAATCAGTCACGAAGCATGACTCAGAGAGGCTCTGCCTCTGAAATAATAGGGAGAGGATGATGTAGGCTTTGGTTTTCCTCAATTATAGTTTTGAGGTTTTCTTTTTCCTTCCCCTCTGTTTCAAGACCAAGCAAAATATAGTCCTGACCTTGACACCTGAACAGATTCTGAGCTCCTCTCCCAAGCCCTTTTGTCTTCAGAGAACTACAAATGAGTTCTAGGGTTTTGGTGCTTTTTTGTCTGACATGGGTATAAATAGGACAGAAAACAGTTATATTGAGGGATGAGTTTAAACCCAAGCCCAGAAGAGAAAAGCTATACTCAGCGCTGACTTCATGCTTCCGTGCTGGCTGTGCAGTGGCTATGAGAAGGGCAGGTCTTGGCATAAGTTTAATTCATCACTAACTTTAAGCTACATTTTATCTGGCAAATTCCATCTGTGCCAGATCGGTTCTTTGTGGCAGGTACCTGCAGCATTTGTAATTGGGCTTGAGACCATTCCTGGCATTTGGTTGGGTAGTAGCCTAAAAAGGATGGGAAGATCAGCATAAGCTTAAGAAACATGGATTAAACTGGTTGTTTCGGTCCTAGATTCAATTTGTAGTTTCAGTATTTGTATAAATTATTTACAGGCTTTTCTTAATTATCCAGTGCTGTGCATGTGTAATGAGCTATTCTGCAATGCTCAAGAGTTACTGCAGTCAGAAGGGTGCCTAAAAGGTACCTTTTGTTCTTCATCCCTCTGAATATCTTCCGACTGCCCTGCCAAAAGGACACCCTCACTGGGTTTTGCTCCTGCCCTCACTGGGTTTTGCTCCTGCTGGCTCTGCAGCCTGAAAGCTGCAGTGGAAGGGGACCAGGTAATGTCCTGGCTTTTCCACTTGTGCAGTTATCTGATCATCAGCTGTAAAATCCTACCTAGTGACCATGGCATGTGGCCTCTCACCTTCACTATCAGGTTGTCAAAGCTGGCTATTGTGGTTCTGGTTAATAATCTGGTTCTTAACTTAGTATGGATGCTATAGAAAAGAGTGACTGTGGAACCTACTGTATGGTTTGCTACATGTAGCCCCTTCTGAGTGATTGAAGTGTATTTTAATGTCATGGTTTTGAGTGGTGCTTTAGTACTAACACAAAAAAAAACAGAATTCGTATCTTGTCCTCATTAAAAATCTGGTTTTACTTAGGTCGTTGTTTTTTGTGTTTTTCGCCCCTCTTACCAGATATTCAATCTCATGAAATATGACAGCTACAGCCGCTTCTTGAAGTCAGACATATTCCTAAACCATAAGAAGTGTGAGGAGCAAGAGGAGAATTCACCAGAGGCTCAAACTGCAGCTAAAAGAGCGTCAAGAATTTACAACACATGATACGACGAATCCCTTCAGGAGGAGCAATACAATGACTAAATTACACTCAGGAACAGTCTCAGTTTATAGAAGTTTCATTTAGGGTTTGAAAAGCTCAAAACCTTTTTAGGAGATACTTATCTTCTTAATTGCTTGAACTACTAATTGTTTTTGCATGATAGCTAATAACAAAGTGCTCATGGAAAGACTGTTTCCTACATAAAAGGCTGAGGTATTCCTCCGTAGCATGAATCGCATTTCATATTTCACAAGCTAAAATGCTTTCAGTTTTGGTATTTTCTTTTGTGAGGCTTCATGATGATGAGAAATGGGAAATAGATTTCTATTTTTGCCTTGTGATTTTTATTTGTGACTGAGTTTTACATCCTGAATTGCTGGGAGAAGCTGCTGAGGAGTAAATTGCATGTTACTTTGTGGATGAGTCATTCATAGCAAACTTGATTATGAAGGGACAGCATCTTTCAGGGTTAAGCTCAATAGAATCCAATCCCTTCCTATGTGATTTTGTTTTTTTCAGAGTGATACCTGTTTTGCTTTGCCGTTATTGTTGAATCAAACACTTCTCTAGTAATGATTTCCTCAGTATTTTTGCAGTAGACAATCACCTTCTTCAGAGGATGGAATAACCTGTATTCCCTTAGGAACAAAAGCACTGATTTTCAGCAAAGTTTGACCAGGGCATATCCTGCGTGTCAGCATAACATCAGTGTTAGATGCCTGTATGGGGAAGCGTCTGGTCCCTCCTATGTCTCCTGAACAATCCTGCCCTGTGCAGCAAGAATACTTTGGCAAAGGACCAACCAACAAAGTCTGGCTTTGTTTTACTAAAATCTTTCTACTCAAATCACCTGTTTGCCCCAGAGAATTATTTCAGGGTTTCCTAATGTAGCTTTTGAGAGCTGCAATGGAACAGGGGCTTGACGTTGTGGTTTAGCCCTTTAGACCAAGCTTGAGAGGAGTGGGAATTTATTCCTGCTCAAAGCAATCCAAGATGAAATGGTGGTAAAGGAAGGCTCTCCCAGTGAGCCTGCCTTGTTGTCCTGGGACTGTATCAGAGCTGCAAAGCACAGTTAGGCGTACGATTTTTCATGTGTTCATATAGTTTTGAGTTAATTCACTGCAGTGTTGCTAGATTGCAGTTGAAGTTGGGAAAGCCCATTAGCTACGTGCTCTATTTCCAAGCTTGGCAGTGTGTAGTGTAGCTGTTTCACATTCTCTCATTATTTACTCAGTTACTTTTGCGCTGCTTTCCTTGAACAACGTTAGTTGATGTGCCAGCTAATCTAAATGCCCAGTTAGCTTTTGATCATTTTGTAGTTCTTTTTTTTTTGTCAGAAAGGCCAGGTTGGGGGTTGGAACTGGATGATCTGGAGGTCCTTTCCAACCCTAACTATTCTATGATTCTATGTTTTGTATGCTACTGTTGCTATCAAGGTTTTAAAACTTAAGTCTAGATTGTAATTTTTGAGGCTGCAAACTCACTTGACAGACTTGGTTATTTCTTTTAACTCTGAGTCACTCTTGCGGGTAATGTGTAAAGAAACTTGTTTCCATGGACTCTTTCCTAGTTAGATGTTAAGAGTGGATCAGGAGTTCTGATTCTTCCCTCAGAGTTAAATGACCGGTTTGTTTTAGAAGATCGAAGAAGAGGTCAGTGCTTCCGTACATGTCTTAAGGTGTAATCCTTATGCTCTTAATTTTCCCTTTGTTCTCTCAAAAGACTTAATGGTGAAGTCCTAATCTTCCTTCAGCCACTTTCAGTAGTATTTGATCTCATGCTTACATTGTATTTTAATGTTTTGCTGTATAAGAAGGAGGTAAACCCATGCATGAATCCTTTTGTTGGGGTGGGGCTTAGGAAATGGGACAATCCAGTTCTGGACTTGCCAACTATTTGTAATCTCAGGATTACCTCTTTTGAAAATTCAGTGTAGTAACAAACTCTTAACGCCTGCCACAGCAGAGGGTGGAACTTCTGATACCACTGAAGTCCTTGGGAGTGGGCAGCTTAAACACATTTAGGAGTTGGGATTTGTCTCTTCCCAGTAACTGCAGCAAAAGTCTGAGTGATGCCGAAAAATGCAGGACGGGGACCTTCATGGGGAAAACCACAGAATGAGCTCTTACCACATTCATCACATGGATGCACAGTAGATTAATTTTTAATCATATTGATTTTAGAAATGCACGAGTAAGGGAGAAAAGTCTTTGACTATCATGTTTTAAAATAATAATAATAATAATAACTGAACCCAGAGGCTGTAGGAACAATGATGGGGCATTAAAGAGAGAAACACTGATTTGTAGCTGCTTATAAACACCATTTTCCTTGGCAATCTGCTCCCTGTCAGGTACTGCCTTATTTGCTTGTTAAGAGCAGCTGCCCCATAGGAGTAGACACAAAGGTGCTTTACACTACTACTAACCCAAAGTTATTCAAATGAAAATGTATTTTTCGCAGTGTCTCAGTGCTTATGGTGTTTATTTCAGTACTTAGATGTTTCTAATATAATATACTAAATCCACAAAATTCTAATCTTTGAATTGCTCTTTTGCAGAGTTCACTGCCCCAGTGACGTGTCTTAGTTGTAGTGTCTGGGTTTGGTTTGGTTTTTACAAGAAAACTTGTGAGGTGCAGGAATCAAAGGGTTTTTCCTATTATCTCTATTTTCCAGTGAAAGAGCAATCAAAGTAAAACCATGCAAGATGTCTGTAGCTGCAGCATGTATATATATGGAGAAGGTTATTTTGCTTCTGTTGGTATTCTTACTGATTAATTTCACCTTATGAAATAAGTGACATTTTCTCTACGTGGCACAGAACAAATCACACAGGAAAAAAACTGAGTTTCCAATAGGTAACTCCTGCATTCTAGGAACAACTGCAAACATTGCATTGAACCTCAGACTGTAAGTGTGTACTCAGAGTTGCTTGGCGTAGAGATTAATGGTAGGATCTACTCCTGTTCATAGAACTTACACTGAAGGTCTGAGCGCAGAAAGCAAGCAAGAGAAATGTTGTGCCTGTTTGCATGCCTTAAACTCTACCCTGTTGTGTGTTTCTCAGCTAAAAATTAAAATATCCTACAAATACCACCCATCTGTGCACTGGCAGTTGTTTTATGTTTGAACAGTTTGGGCCAGGATTGCTTCGTATCCCACTTGTCCCATTTTCTGCTTTCAGTCCCTGTTAACACAGTTGCTCATATTCCGTCATAGTGTGTTTTTCTCTTGGAAGATGGGATGACACATAGTGGGTTTCACTTCTGAGAGAGCTGTTGTCAGAACAAATTGCAGAAAGTCACTTGAACAACAGAAGATGCTTCTTGTACCTTCTTCAGCTCCTCCCATTTCTTTGTTCCTGTGCATTTCTTCTGCTGTGCTTGCTTCAAGTTGATACAGAGAAGGAGGGTTTGAAAAACTATAGTGAGGGAGAAAGAAAATGGTGTGAATATTCATGTTTGGATAACAGTTTGGAATGTGCTTATATTCTTACTGAAGATTCAGATTGGTTTCAAGTGGGTTGTGTTTGCGTCTGAGCTAAAAATTAATTAGGTCACTGATGCAGAGAGAGGTCCCAAATCATTCTGTGATGCTATGGCTGTGGTTGAAAGCTGAACATGGACATATTCCCCTTTTTATAAATTGTTTATAACTTTTTCATCCTAAACCAGCACAGCAAGTATGAGAGTCACCCAGTTTTGCCAAATGTCTGTCCCTGACCCACCAGAACAGTTGTTTATGTGGCTGTGTTCATTTCCCCATCCCAGAGGCAGTCCCTCTTGTAAATCCAACCCAGCTTATGTCCGAGGGCTCTTTTGGCAGGGGCGCAGCTAAAACCAAGCTGTTGGCCATCCTTTATCAAAGGCTCTGTATGACTGCAGTGGTGCCATGCGAGCGACTGCTTATAGCTCCAGTTGAGGAGCTGGGCTATAATGAAGTGAAAGATGCTTTTCATCAGCTCTGAGTCGGTGTGACAGATCTATTTCAGTCGGGTTAAAAAGCAGCCGGTGGGAAGGGGTTTGGGATGGGGGAGTGGGGAGAGACTGGGAGAGGCGTTTTGCAGCATGTGTTTGCCTCCGGATAAGTGAAGTGATTGCCAAATTGAATAGCACCCTCTCCTGTTTCTTGGCAGAATAACAGGGATGTGGATCTTTGGGTAAGGCTGCAAGTACAGGAAGGTCGTAACAGCTTGTTTCTTCAAATGCAATGGACTTGGTGAAGTTTTTGTGAGCAATAAACGGAGCTAAGTTAAAGTACTGTGCTAAAATGGCTCTGCTTTTCATTAAGGCAGTTGTTGATCAAACCCTGAGGGGACTAATGTGTAGAAGAAAGCTGATCAAAGTTGCTTGGGAAGCTTGCACCATAGAGCAGATGATGCTGTCAACTTCCTGAACATTCTTCGTGCTGCAAACCACCAGAACAGGGCCAGCAATTATCCCTTCCCCCTCTACTGCTCCTGCCTTGGGCTCTGAATCTCTCAGAGACAGGACATTTCCTAAAGGAAGCAGCGACCAGCATGCGAGCATCGTAACCCAGGCTCCTGCAACAGATGCTGTTACACTGTGTTTCTACCACAGTGTCCTTTTGCTTCAGTTGTCAAGAAGTGACATACCTAAAAGCCAAAGGCATTGCTTGTCTGCATTCCCATGTTACTCTTTGGCCTTATAAAGCTTGTTTCACTTCACACACACATGTAAACCAGGAAAGAAAGGGTTGGTGTCACCCACTGCTCATGTGCAGGGCAAACACCAGAACTGCCATCAGTGGCATGTCCTAAAGTGCATTCTCTTTGCCACATGCATTTCAAGCAGAGTCTGGCAGTTTGCTTCCTCACTGGAGCATGGCTGCAGCAGCCTTCAGTGTGTGTTTCCCCAAAGGAATCCAGGTTTGTTTGTGAGCTGTTCTGCCTGGACAGACCCAGGGGGAATCATGGAGGTCAGCAGGGCTCCAGCAGATCCAGGTGCCAGTGTGTGGTTCAGCAGGCAGGAGCAGAGCAGAGGCTGTATCAGCGCTGACAAATGTGGTTCCTGCGTTTATCAGGCCTGTCTCTGCTGCCTCCGGGACATGACTGCTCATGAGTCTTTGATTAGATAAGTTTGAAGTGTTTTTCCATGTCATTAGTAAGAAGAGGTGGGAACTTGAAGTATTTGAACAAGTTATGCTAACAACTGGAGCACTGACGCTCTCCCAGTGTTACAAGAAATGCATTAACCCAGAGGTAAGTTAAAACCTGGGGTTCTTTTTCAAGAGGAACAGCCTGACATAAATTGTTCTCAGTTCCTCTTCCGTATTTACTGCCTTGAACATTTTTCCATGGTTGAATAGTGGGTTTAGACATTCTTTCACTTCCACAGGACACGCAACATAAAAATGTCCATTTTGTGTATCTGAAATCCTGCAGAGATGGACCTGACAGCAAAGAGGATGGAGGACAAGCTTGATGGCCCTCTTTTAGCCTGCAAGGAGGTATGGAATGATATGAAACCCCCAGAAAGGAAGGACAAAACCCAATACTGCTATGGGTATTGCTTGAGAGTGACCGAAGTCATGTACATGACCAAATCATGGGGGCAGAGTGCTGGTGTTTCCTGCAGGAGCAAGTCCCTCTCTCAATGAATGGGAGATCCATCCTGGCTGCTTTTCATGCACTGATCTGTTGGCCGCTTTTAAAACCCAGGATTCTCAACATCCCAGCCAGGCTACTTGGGAAATCCACAGAGAAGACCTCTTGGATTATAACTACACTCTACCATGTAATGAAGACAATCGGGCCCAGGGAACACCTCCAACAGCTGCTCACTCCACATCTTTGACACCATTTCTTGTTAAGGAGGTATGAAATTACCATCTGATTAGAGCAAGGCTTTCATCCTGAAGCCTGAGGAGTATGAGCTGTGTATTTCATCCTTTCATCCCTTCTCCCCACCCACTTCCTTATCTATTGCAGAGGAATAAGTGAACTCTTTGTGATCTTTAGGAAGGTTTCATGTCCCAAGCTGCTCAATAGATTAACACAGTGTCCCAGATAACAGATGTCTGGAAGTGACAGCAGTGCTGCAAAGTATTAAGCAAGTAAATTATTCCCATCTCAGAATTGGTCTCATTCACTGTGTTCTGTAGCTTTAAAGCATTTTCCATCCACTCGGATGAATATTTATGTATCATCATTTACGGAACATGAACAAAATCTCTCTGAACCCAAATTTCCAACCTCACGGAGATTTGTTATTGTTGGAGTCATCGTTAGGCCTTGGGCAAAGGCTGAAGGGAAATCTTATCCTCTGTAGTTGGGCCAATAACACTGTAAACTTGCAGATGAACTGTCTTCTGCTGAGCTCAAGATTAGGCAATGGACCAGCCTCTCCCTAAGCCACTTGCAGCAGAAAAACTACTGAGCGTGGCGATTTCTCAGTAGTTGTTTGTGTTTGTGATTTGGACCTTTTGCTCTGGTTTGCTAAAAAAAAATCCCTTTCATGTGCAAGTGTGGAATGTTCTGCGAGAGGAGAGCTGCCAAAACCTGAATCAGGCTTTTCTTCTTCTTCTTTCATTTCCCCCACGCACACTTCAGATGAGAAGCTACGAGTTAGGAGTACAGAACTTGGAAGTGATGAGGCTCTTTGAGCGCTTAGCATCTTCAAAGAGGGATGCTCGAGGAGGTGGTGACCCCAGACAGACCCCAGCGGGGTGGATGGAAAGGGAAAGCTGCAAAGTGGTGCCAAGGGAAGCTTATGCTCAAAGTTACACACTAAAGTTTAGCTATCCTTGTGTATGCAACTGAGGTCACAGCAAAGCGCTCGAACTGGGCAGGAAAGGAGGGAATGGGGGAGATCTATGCACCAGAGGGTCTTTAAAAAGGTCTTTATAGTGGCTAAGTAAAACTGAGAGAGCCCAAGCAGTGACCAAAGTGACACAAATGAAGAAAAAACGGTTTTAGCCTGCATTCAGCCTAGTTTCAGTTTTGGTCCCATGTGGAATGACTGTTAGAGCAGGGTTGCTGTAGCTACACTATGAAAACCATTATTCACCTCGCCATCATTTCTTTATTTGCCATGGATTTGTTCAGCTGGGAACTAAGGTCTCCAGAAGCATGACGTGGCTCTGTCCTGCCAACTTGAATATTGCTTATGTGGCAGCAATTAATTAATTAATTAATTAAGCAGCATTTTGCTCCAAGGCACATATTGCTTCAGCAGGTTGGAGATTAATGAGTGTTGACTACAGCAGAACAAAGCACCTACTTCCAAAAGGATGTACAGTCTTCACACCCACACTCTGTTTACTCTTCATGGTCTTTGCCCTGCTCTTTACCCTTTCTGATTTTGCATAGGCACAAATCACGCCAGGATTATTGCCTCTTTTTGTCTCCTTCATATTCTCCTTCAAAGCTCATAAATACAGTGGGTAGTGGCTGTTGTACCTCTGGAGGGCTGAGGGATCACAAACCCTCCTATCAGGCACTGGAACAGGCTGGCTAAGGCAGTGGTGGAGTCACTGTCTCTGCAAGTGTCCAAACACCATGTAGATGAGGCCCTCAGTGACATGGTTCAGTGGTGGCCTTGGCAGTGCTGAGGTAACGCTTGGATTTATCATAGAATCATAGAATAGTCAGGGTTGGAAAGGACCTTAAGATCATCCACTTCCAACCCCCCTGCCATGGGCAGGG
>JANRGW010039905.1:9705-22110 GCA_024733675.1 Psilopsiagon aymara
CTCAATGGCTCAATGTCCAGCTGGAGGCCAGTAATGAGTGGTGTCCCTCAGGGACTGGTGTTGGGACCGGTCTTGTTCAGCATCTTTATTGGTGACATGGACAGTGGGATTGAGTGTGCTCTCAGCAAATTTGCCGATGACACCAACCTGCATGATTTGGTTGATACACTGGAGGGAAGGAATGCCATCCACAGGGACCCTGACATGCTTGTGCAGTGGGCTGATGCCAACCTGATGAAGTTTAACCATGCCAAGTGCAAGGTCCTACACCTGGGTCAGAGCAACCCCAGGCACAGCTACAGATTGGGCAGAGAAGAGATTGAGAGAAGCCCTGTGGAGAAGGACTTGGGGGTGTTGATCATTGGAAAAATGAACATGAGGCACCAGTGTGTGCTTGCAGCCCAGAAAGCCAACCATATCCTGGGCTGCATCAAAAGCTGCGTGACCAGTAGCTCGAGGGAGGTGATCCTGCCCCTCTACTCTGCTCTCATGAGACCTCCCTCGGAGTATTGTGTGCAGTTCTGGTGTCCTCAACAGGAAAAGGACATGCAACTGCTGGAACAAGTCCAGAGGAGGGCCATGAGGATGAGGTGAGTGCTGAAGATGGGTTGAGAAAATTGGGGCTGTTCAGCCTGGAGAAGAGAAGGCAGTGTGGAGACCTCATAGCAGCCTTCCAGTATCTGAAGGGGGCCTATAAGGTTGCTGGGGAGGGCCTCTTCATTAGGGACTGTAGCGATAGGACAAGGGGTAATGGGTTTTAACTTAAACAAGGGAAGTTTAGATTGGATATAAGGAAGAAGTTCTTTACTGTAAGGGTGGTGAGGCACTGGGATGGGTTGCCTAGGGAAGTTGTGAATGCTCCATCACTGGCGGTGTTTAAGGCTCTGTTGGACAGAGCCTTGGGTGGCATGGTTTAGTGGAGACGTCCCTGCCCATGGCAGAGGGTTGGAATTAGATGATCTTAAGGTCCTTTCCAACCCTGACTGTTCTGTGATTCTATGATAGTAGGTAAGATCTGTAGTATGGAAAGAAGCTGCACAGAAAAGGAGCTTCTGGGAGCTTGGTTTACTTCTGTGGTTTCCCTGAGACCTGTGTGCCTGTCTGCTGCAATCTGTACAACTGTAGTAAATAACCAAGGATTCAGCAGTGCCTCTGTATGGGAGCTGGACTGCAAGTAATTTCGGACATTTGATTCCCATCCTGGCATTCAGTCTGCTTTCCGATTTGTGACTGCTGTGTTCTCAACCGTGGCTTACATGAGGGGTCATATGAGTGTTGTGAATCCATCCTGAGGTGAGGCCAAAAGTAACTTATGCATATCCCATACTTCCAAACAAGACAGAAGACAAAGTAAATAGTTATCCTGTTCAACTCTTTTGAGCCACTGAGGTTTCTGATTTCTTGCTTGAACAATGAAGAGATGAGTGATTATAGATACAGAGTAATCTTTTAATTTGTGTTTTAATACTGAGCCTGTGATAGCTGGTGGCTTTTTTCTAAATTCTGCCAGGTTCTGTTTCATGGACCAGAAGTTGTGTATGAGAATTATAAAGCTGGGGGAGGACTTCAGTACATCTCTAAACCAACTGACTACTCATGGCAGAGTGAATTAACACCAGGTAGCTTAAAACTTTATTCAGTTAGAAGGAGAAATCTCTAAGTAGATTTCCTCTAAGAGTATCTTTTCACAACAGCTTCTGCTTGGCTGTCCTCACAAGGAGAAGTTAATTCCATCTGTCATAAGCCTCCTCTCTTTCAAATTATTTCCATTCTCTTTTGTCCTTCCACTGTGCGCCTCAGTAGAGAGTATGGCTATATCTTCTTGGTAACCTCTTCGTAGGTATATTCGGGAAGCCTGAGGTTCCCCAAAGCTTCATTAGGTGAAGCCTGAAGAAGCCAAGTTCTCACAGCATTTCCTCAGGTGCTTCAGTCCCCAACCATCTTGTTGACCCTTAGCTGGACTTGTTCAAGTTCATTAATTTTTTACAGGTACTGAGAGGCCCAAAACAAATATTTCTAATGTGGTCTAAAGAGCGCAGAGTAAACAGGAATATTCACCTAGCTTAATCTCCTGTCTGCATTCATGGTGGTTGAATCCAGGATGCTGTTAGTCTTCACTGCTGCCATTGTATACTGCTGGCTTCTGTTCATCTGTTTTGTCCACCAGGACCCTCAGACCCTTTTCAGCAGAGCTGTTACCAAGTGAGTCAGTTTCCTGCATGTCCTTTTGCAGAGTCTCGTTTATGCTGTCTGCCAGACATTGCATTTGTCCTTGTTGAATTTAATGAGGTTGCTGCTGCCTCGCTCCTCCAGCCTATTTATGTCCCTCACAGTGGCAGCCCTGCCTTTGAGTGTATTGTTGAAATGGAGGCTGATGAAGATCATTACTGATGATGATCACAGTTTTAATCAAAGAAAGAATGAAAGATACGATAATCCTTGTACAATACCTTCCCCATTAGCATATAGCCATTTTCAGGCATAGTGCTGCAATGCACAATGCAGCTATGAATGGTAAATTGGAGGGAAGTGAATATACCTGTTTTGTGTAAGAAAGAATATGTGGTTATGTTGATATACATTGAAACTTATGCATTATTACATAGCTTCTGTGTCAGCTCTGAATATACTTTGCTCTTGGCCTCTGCCAGTTACCGATTTTATTTTCAACTATCAATTAATACATGTAAAGTATACTGCTATGTAGGAGAAATTGAATGTGTGTTCCTACATTATTCTTAATGAAATGGGCTGGAAGAGAAGCCTGATTTTTAACTCTCAGTGTGATATGTATTTATGTGTGTACATGTCATCAAAGCTTTATTTAACGTCTGCCTTGCCTGTCTGAAATAGGAAGTTACAAAATGTAATGAGAAGTAGAAAGAATGAAAAAATCTCTGGTGGGCTACATAAAGCTTCCAGAGAAATGCCCCATGTTTGTACCAATAAATATATGTCAGAAATACATGACTTACTTAACAAGCACTGCAAGTGTATTTTCAGGACATTTGTCTAGAGTCAGAGATCTGATAAACTTTTGTAGGTAATGGGAAATATTTCTTGAACTGCTTCTAGTAAAGAGGAACTGTATGTGCCAGTGGGAACCTAAAACTTAAACAAATAAAACCCCAAGCATTTAAGAAGCTGCTTTGTTTTATGTGTTGTAAGTTCTCATTTTGACAATTTACTATAGCATTACTTGGTTGTTATGGCATACAGCCTTGGTTAATTAGCTTGCTAATGGCTTGCTTACCTCTTATTTTAGTTTGCCCGCTAACAGAAATTAATTTCCCAGCGTTAAACATTATGTAGGTTGTAAATGTTGTGTAGTTTGTTATTGTTAATAAATAGTAAAGAATGTCTTATTCAAATAGGAAGGGAATCTTCTGATTTGGGGAATTTCCGGTGTAACAGAAAACTGCTTTTACTAGAAGTTCTCTCATAACTTTCTTGGTCTTCAGTGAACACTCTAGATTGTTTCTGGTAAGGTACTGATTTTCCAGATGCTATCGAGATTAAAATACTCAGACAACTATAGGTTTTTAAGCTACTTAAAATGGATAAAGGATTGCCCTCTTCAAATTACAAATTTGAACAGGCTTTACAAAACCTAGTGCAAATTAATCAATAATTTATCAAACGAGAGACTGGATTATTAGCACAAATAAAGTTGACATCTGGTGTAGTTAGATTTAGTTATGACATTTTACGATATGCTGACCACGTTAAATAATCTCAAAGCAAATTTAGAACATATACTAAGAACATGTACTACAAACATAAGAACGTATACTACAAACCTGCCTGATTGCTGATTTAACTCCAGTTATAAATCACAACCTGTCAAGCATTCCTTTCAGTTACTGAAAGTCAAGTCAAGTTGGCAAGGATAGACTGTAGTACACTGTCTAAATTTTCACAGCTATCAAGAAAATCTGCATGAATTTCAGGATTTCCTTCTAGAAAACACACTAACAAGGAAGTAATGAGAGTGGTTAAATGATGTTTCCTAACTTGGATGTGCAGGAGGACTGTAACAGGTAAAGGTCATATCCTGTAAGTGAAGCTCTAATTTCTCACTTGCCAGAATTTAATGAATTGTACCCACATACAGTGTGCAGTGTGGCTGAATGCGGAATTTTAAGAGAACATTTTAGTGGATTAAATGAATTCTGTAGTGCTTAGCTTATATAAAATTATTTAGAAGTCTTGGAGTAGAATATGGAGGCATGAAGACTTTCATCTCTTATGATTTGAAAAATAGTCCTGGTGTTAATTATGCCACTTATTTTGAGCATTAACATGGGCAGGTTAGGTACTTTTTTTGCTTCTTACACCAAATAAGGCCAAATACAGGCAAATGTTAGCATGAACCGGAAGACACTAATGGAAGGCACTAGAGCAATCTAGGATATCTTCTGTGTTTCTGAGGTAATGGAAATCTTGTTCTCAACAGCAGTGCCACAGTGTTGACACGATCAAGTGAATTTGATATACAACTGTGTGTTTTTTCTCTGAACCTCCTGTATAACCGAATCTCTTCATAAGGGGTGGAACTGCTTGGTGAAAAAGTAAGAACAATTCACCCACTCACTCCTCAAACCATCTCCTTTAGGACCTAGTGGAAAGATGCAGGAGGTAAGAGTGTGGTGTGCTTTGAGTAAGAGGAAGTCATGTTTTTCTGTCTTTGTCTTTTGGGTGTACAAAACATACTGGGTTTATCAGTATTACTTGAAGGAAAACAAAAAGAAAATCTTGAGCATGTTGTTTCAAAGGACAATATTTGTTTGTTTTCACAAGGTAAATCCAGTGATTTTCCCTTCACTCCTTTTTCCCTAAAAAAAAAAAAAAGTTCAGAGACCTCATATGGATAGAAAAATTCTAACCCAGTTGGAAGCTGGGTTAGAAGTTAAATTAGTTAATTTAGCATTATTTAGAATAAAGTTCATTCATAAACAAACTTTATAGAGCAAATATTATACTGTTGGACATTTTCATTTCCTGAGGACTTCAGGTGGATGCATCTAATACAAATTTTCACAGAGTGGACAATAAACCTTTTGATTTTGTAACTCCTTGTTGCTCTTAATCTGTTTATTTACTCCTAGCTGTTGGAGCAAAGGCAGATTTCTTCTCTCATTACATAGTTATATAATAGAGTCCTGTGGCATTTAGTTCTGTATGTTTGTGCCACTGCACACAAATGGCATAGGCAAGTAGAAAAAAGTCAACCTGCTTTATTGGCAGTTCCCCACGGTCTCTGAGAGCACAACCAGGTTGAATGTTTAAAGTCTTTCACAGGAAGAAGACCTAGGTGATCCATTGTTTCCCAGGAAGGAAGAGATGACTGGCTGTCCTGACGTTTGCAAGTGCTAGCAGCTATTAGGCTGATGACTTTTCTGGGCTGGGGATTTTAGGAGACTTCTGGATAGACTAGGGCTTTTTGTGAACTGAAGTCTGTTTGGCTATAAAAGTGTGTAGAATATAAGGTGTAATAACACACACATCAGCTGTCTCCAAGGGAAGGATGGTTTATGAAGGAAAAGTAGGTCTTTGGATTGAAAACAGGTTTTATGTTTTTCCGAGAATCCTTCTGTTGTCACAGTACTTTTGTAGCTTTTATACATCTTGTTTCTGTTACCATTGTTTTTTTTCCCTTTTTGGTTCTTGCTAGAAGATTGAAATTGAGTAGGACTCTGCAGAGCAGAATCAAAACAAGCTAAGTCTTGCCACTCTTGAGGGAAGATCTTCAGTACACTCACTAGAACAGTATTGCTAATCAGTATCACAAGGTGAGAATAAAATATAGGTATACTTCTAAATGAGACTCTCAGAAGTTTCTCTAAATTAAACATTGTGAAAAGAGAAACATCTCAAGCAGTATGAGTGTATGTGTTCCACTGGGTCCCCTTAGTCTCTCTCCATCTCACTGGAACTTAAAATGATACTGTGCTCTGTTGCATAAAAAGAAATGGACTCATGCCCCTTTCAAACAGAGAATAAAAATTAAAGTTGGTATCTGATACTACTTGCTTTCTGCTGTCCTGGTCAGTTGCCACTTGCAGTGCGGCAGAAAGACTGCTGATGCATCCCCCAGTCAAATGGGCAGTGCAGGAATTAGATATTCACACTCTACAATCACTGCTATCACTAGCATCTAAGCTCCTTCCTGTCAGAGATCAGTTGTTCACATATTTCAGGACTCATCAGATGCCAGATGTGGCTCTGCATCAGTTACACTGCCATCACGTTTTGCAGTTTTCACTGTGATAATAACAGCTGAAGACCAGTTAGTATTCTTTTAAATTTGCAGTGTAGATGAGAGAAAGCAACTTCACAGAGGAGCTGATGTCATGTTGAAACTCACCATACCAGTTTCTGAGTGTTAATTCTTCTTTGCAGGAATAATGTCTTGAAGTTGTGTTTTATGGGTAGAGGTTGAGTATAAGGTCAAAGTCCACAGGATAGCAGGTCTTTTTCTGAACCTCCCATTCTGTTAGAATTGGAATTTAGGCATTATTGTAGTTTATTGCTTATTGGTGAGGAAGTGAAACTGTCAGCTGGTGCGCTAGAGAACCAGTAAAAGCTAAGGTACAGTGGAGTACCAGCTGTCACGATTATGGCATGATGCTGTTGTAACAGAACTGCTTCCTAATGTCCAGTCTGAACCTCCCCTGGCTCAGCTTTGAGCCCATTCCTCATGTCCTGTCACTGGATCCCAGGAGCCAGAGCTCAACACCTCCCTCTCCACTTCCTCTCCTCAGGAGAGCAGTGAGGTTGCCCCTCAGCCTCCTTTTCTTCAAACTAGACAAATCCAGAGCTCCTCACAGGCCATACCTTCCATCCCCTCCACCACCTTTGTTGCCTTGGCTGGACACATTCAAGGACTCTGCATCCTTCTTCAGTTGTAAGTATAGTTTAGTGCCATCATTCTGCCAGGGATCCTTAAGAGAATACATCTGTCCCCTCAGTGTTGGGTGACAACATGTAGTATTTCAGACACAAAATGCTTTTGAACTGTTAGTTATATTAAGGCTCATGAAAAATTATGTCTGTGATTCTGAGTTATCACATGAGACCATCAGCAAAAACCTCTGAGCTAGCTCTGTTTTTCCCTTGAGCTTTACAAATTGTTGCGGAAAAGTATTTCCTTCTGATACAGATTTAATTCTGTTTCTGCTTGAAAGCATTCATTGCCAAGAAAGGGTTCTGCCATCATGTCTGGTTCAATCCTCCTTCAGATTTTGAAAGTTTCTGTTTAAATGCTGGTAGCATATTGGGAGTTTGGATCATTTTGAGACATTGTTGCTTTATTTTGGGAAGAGATGTGCAGAGAGAAATTGATAAGTAGATAAACTGAAACAAAGATATTAAAACTTCTGATATCTCATGCTACTAGCCCCTGATTAAAGGATCCTTCTGCTCCTGTTCTCTCTTCAGTGCTGTTGTTTAATGTTTGTGAATCATTAGTGCTGTCATTGCGTGGAAACTTTTAATGACACAGTGCTCATGTGATGTTTAATGTTCTGATGTGCTGCTGCAAACATGAAGAAGATTTGACTTTTTTTTTCTTTTCTGGTGGGTGTAATTTGTCTAGGTCTTGTTTAATAGAGTAGAGATTCAGCTTTGAATTAACCCACTTTGGGCTGAATTTTTACTGGGGTGTAAACTGTAGGGCTTCACAGTGCTGTTACATAGCTCGCCTGTCCATACTAATCAAGTCGCACATTTCAACTGCAATCCTTTCTTCTGGGAGTACTTCTAACCTATGTTATCAGGGCATGATATAAATGAAGGACAACCAAAATGCTCCTGAAGGTAGAAGTTCCTGGGGACCTGGTGCATTAACTGGGGGTGAAGGGCATTCCATCCTTACTCACTCTGTGTCTGTGCTGCTAAGCTGCTCTGGAGAAAGCCCCATGCAGAATTTGTCCTTTACCTCTTCAGATTCTTTCTTGCAGTCCTGGTTTCTCTGTCAGTGGAAAGAAACAGTACCATTCTTAGCATACCAGTGAATGTGTTCCTTGTGTAGGCACAATCTTCCCTCTCCTGTCATGTTCACTGAGTGGTTTCATATGATGCCATTGCTGAAGTGGTAGCTGTGACTGCAGCTGGATAGAATTACCTCTGCTGTGTCCTCTCTTTGCTCTCACAATATTTTCTGCACTCTCTCAAACACAGGTTGTTTAAAACCATACTGTCCTTTCTTTCTACACGCACTGCATTCTTGGCTGATTCAATGTATGAAAACTAAACGATGATATGATTCCAGCTTAAAGGGTTTTAAACTCCTCAGAAATCATAATGTTGTTCTCTGTGTTTTGCAGTCTCTGTTAGCCACTCTGTGTTGCATATCCCAAAGGAAATTCCTCCTTTTAAAATTACTTTTTCTCTATTCCCTTTGTGTTTACTTTAGTGCTGTGTAGCAATCTGAATCCCAAAGGTAAAACCTCAGTGCATATGCCTACAGTGCTCACCGGCTGCTTCTGCTGTACTGCACTTCCTCAGATTCAGTTTCCTAAAGAACTTCTCTCCATCTGTTTTTCTTATTTTCATCTTACTCTTTGTGCTCTTCCAGATTCTTTTCCTTTTCAGCCGGTATCTCCCTGGAGTTTGTTGATGTTAGTTGATGTTGAAAACAAGCAATGCTGAATTTGAGGGGAAGTGAGGAAAGAGAAATTGTTCTTACCAGTCCAAGCAGCAGCCAAATAAGGTGACATACAAGCCAAACGATTTGGCAAGAGTGAGGAGGTGGAATGCTCTGGGCAGACTTCCCTGCGCAGAGAGAAATCCCGAGAGGAAAATGTCTCTTTCACTGGTGGCTGCTCTGCTTCTGGAAGCTTATATTCCCACCTGCAAGGCAGCACATCCTATTTGGGCTGAGTCAATTGGCCACACACACTGTGAAGGTCTGGAAACAAACTTGGGAGAGTAGGACCAAACTTCTCCAAGTTGAAATGAAAAATCTTTAATAAGGAAAACAAGCTTTTAGGTATTGTAAAATTTAAATTGATAAGAAGATAATTTCTTAAGCTATATGTAAGAGCAAAGCCCATACAGTATCAGACCAGAAATCCAAGTACCCCATGGTCTGGCTTCAGGTGGTGGCTGTTCAGAATAAGATGGTGAGTACTGCTGTGCCCTGCCAACTGTGTTCAGCAGGGGACTTTCTGAGCTAGAGCTGGTTTGGGAGCAGGCCATTCTGCTTAATGGGTTTTGAAGGATTTTTCTTGCCTTAATGGAAATGCTAGTTCTTTGAATCCATGTAAATTAAAAATATCATGTGCCAGGAGAGTGGTCCCAAACCCTAGTGGCACATTGTGTGAACATACCTTTTCTTTTGTATTGAACCTGATATCTGATTGTTTCCAGTGTCAAAATTTTATTTTTTTATTATGAGACAATAGTCAGTCCGTGATTTTCTTTTCCTTAACAGACAGGATTTCCTTAACAGTCAGCTCTGCTATATTCTAACTACTTTTCTTGTTGTATTCTTGGCTTGTCTTTGCCATTCATCTGTGTTTTATTTTTAGCTCATTAATGTCTTTGCATACCTGAATTAGTTATCATTTAATAGCCTCACTCTCAGATTAGAACATTGTTTTTTGTGTTTGTTCAGTCCTTTACCCAGAAACATTTTGAAAATAGATTTTCTTTACATTTCCTCTTTTTTTATTTTACAGTTGCAGGTACTTTTTCTTGTCTTAGCATGTGATTTGTCTGCATTAATTTTTCATTGCTGTACAGGGCCTTGCTGGTATGGAGTTAATTTTCTTCATGGCAGCTTGTATGGTGTTTTAGATTATTAACCAAAGCAGTGCAGATAACACACTAATGTTGCAGCTGTTGCTGAACAGGGCAAGGGATTTTCTGATTCTCACTCTGCCTGCCCCAGTGAATACATTGAGGGAGTGTGAAAGAGGTTGGGAGGGGACACAACCAGGCAAGTAACCTGAATTAACCAAAGAGATATTCCATTATTAGCCATAATAAGGAAGAGAAGAGGATTTGAGGGGGTTAGCCATCTCTTGCTCAGTAACTGGACGTGGGTCTACTGTGGGAGGTGGCAAGCAAAAATGCCACTGATTCACTTACTTAGTTTGGGTTTTTTTCTTTTCTTTCTCTCTTCTGTTGCTTCTCTTTCAGTTATTAAACCCTTTTATTTTGACCCTGTCGTGGTTTAAGCTGTAAAACACGCAGTTTGCTCACTCACTTCCTCCTCCTAAAAGAACTGTCATGGTTTAAGCCGTAAAACATGCAGTTTGCTCACTCACTTCCCCCTCCTTCTTCCCCCCTACTCCAAGGTGGGGTGGGGAATGGGGAGGAGAATTGAAAGAATGTAACTCCCACGGGTTCAGATATGAACAGTCCAGTAACTACGATATAACACAAATCACTACTGCTACCACCAATAATGATAATGACCAGGGAAAATACAAGGGAAGAGGATACAACTGCTCACCACCCAATGACCAAGCCATGAACTGAACTCTTCCTCGTTCCTGCCCCCAGTTTTTTCCATCCTGGCCATGACGTGCTGTGGTTTGGAATACCCCTTTGTTCAGTTTGGGTCACATGCCCTGTCTCTGCTTCCTCCTGGTTTACCCTCCTCGCTGGCAGAGCATGAGACTCAGAAAGTTCTTGGCCAGACCAAAACGCTCTAAGCAGTAACTGAAAACATCGGTGTTATCAGCACTGTTCCCAGGCCGAAAATCAAAAACAGAGCTGCACCACCTACTGAGAAGGAGAAAAATGGCTGCTACTGCTGAACCCATGACAGACCCGCAAGTTTTCTTGCTTTTATTCTTATTTCTTACCCTGTCCTATGAGTGAGACCTGTCCAGTGCTTAGCTGCCTACCATGGTTAATCAACAACTCTGTAGATACTGTCATTTTTAATAAAATGTGTTTAATTCCACCTTCTTGTCGAATATGTTCTGACTTCATAAATAAAGGCCTAAAAAGGGGTTGTTCCCCTTCCAAATGTTTCACTGTCACTTGAATTTAAACAAAACAAAAAAACATTGGTTTTAACTATAAAGATTTTAAAAGATAAAAAGTTGTTTGCTACATCTGCTGTAATATAGGGTGACGGATGAAAGCCTCTAACTAGAACAAGTTATTGACATTTGAGTTTTTAATGTTAATTCCCTGATATTTAGTAAGGTATGATATTTTACTCATACACCTTTCTGATATTGCGTGTCTGTAGCTCACTAGAGATCATACTGCATCACCTCAGCATTCTTCCTAACAGCTTTGGTACACACTGAAACACAGGAGGTTCTTCCTGAACATGAGGAAACACTTTTTCCTTGTGAGGGTGTGCATTGGGTTTGTGTGACAAAGTTCAGGTAGCAGTGGGTGCTCCAATGTTGTCTTCTGTGGGAAGATGCTGGAAGCAGCACATGTCCAGCAGAACTGGTGCCAGCTTGCAACAAGACATACCTGCCACTGGTCAAGGATGAGTCCATCAGTGACAGTGGTGGCACCTGTGGGATAATGTTGCTTAGAAGGGGAGAAAAAACTGCTGTGCAACAGCAGCTGGGAGAGAGGAGTGAGAGTATTTGAGAGAAGCAGCCCTGCAGGCACTGGTGTCAGTGCAGAAGCGGGGAGGAGGTGCTCCAGGCACTGAAGCAGAGGCTCCAAACAGCCCATGGTGAGGCAGGTGTGCCCCTGCAGCCCAGAGAGATCCATGGTGGAGCAGATTTTACCTACAGCCCGTGGAGGTCCATGGTGGAGCAGATTCCACCTGCAGCCTGTGAAGAATCCCACACCAGAGCAGAGGAATGCCTAAAGGAGGCTGTGATCCTTTGGGAAGCTTGAGCTGGAGCAGGTTTGCTGCAGGACTTGTGACCCCTCAGAGACCCATGGTGGAGCAGCCTGTTCCTGTTTCCCTGCTGGAGCAGAGGAAGAGCATAAAGGAGGAAGAAGCAGCAGAGACGTGTGATGAACTGACCACAGTCCTCATTCTCCATCCTCCTAAACATTTTGGCAATGGAAGGAGATGGAGAAACCACGAGTGAAGCTGAGCCCAGGAAGTGAGAGGAAGATGCTTTTTAGATTTTTCATTATCCTACATTATCCTGCGATTGGCAGTAACTAATTTCACCAAACCACATCTGTTTTGCCTGTGACAGTAACTGGTGAGTTGTCTTTGTCTTGACCCACGAACCTTTTGTCATATTTTTCTTTACCTGCCCAGCTGAGGAGTGGTAGTGTAGCTTGGTATTCAGCCAGGATACCAGGGTGACCAGGCACTGACAGAGATTGCCCAGGGAGGTTGTGGAGTCTCCATCCTTGATGATATTCAGAAGCTGTCTGTACACAGTTGTCATGGGTTCAGCAGTAGCAGTCATTTTTCTCCTTCTTAGTAGTTGGTGCAGCACTGTGTTTTTGACTTGT
>JANRGW010039908.1:0-11017 GCA_024733675.1 Psilopsiagon aymara
GAGGACAGCAAAGCAGGTGAGATGCGGTGTGGTGGTACGAGTCATTGTGTCAGCTCACAGAGCGGTGTGCGCCGGTGGTGAGGACAGCAAAGCAGGTGAGATGCGGTGTGGTGGTACTCCAGCAGCCTGTGGGGATGCAGTGAGGTGCTACAGCCTCGCCAAGGTCAGAGCCTGCCTTTGCAGCCTGTGCTGAAATAGCTGCCTGCTTCCAGGCAGTGCTCCCTGAGTTTGCTGGTGCCTTGGTTTAGCTGTTTCTGTGCTTTCCTTCCCTTCATGTGTTGCTGTGCTCATATATCTATACAGCCTCAGGCAGTACCACAGCCTGACGCTTGTGCTTTGCAGTAAAAACAAAAAAGCAGTGGGTTCAGCCTCTACTTCTATCCCCAAAGCACATCACAGGGACTGGGTTTGCCTTTTAATGCTCTCCAAGGGCATGCCTCACTGAGGAGTGATATTCATGTGCTCTTCTATCCTTCTCCATCCCTTCTATTCCCACTCCCTCTCCCACCATAGTGGGGCAGGGCAGCTACTGGTCTGTTTTCCAGCACCAGCATTCAGGTGCCACTGCATTCCTGCTTCTCCTTGCAGGCTTTCTTGTCCAGCAGAAACAGCCACCACACGAGCAGGCTCCTGATCTCATCCCAAAGTCTGACAGGTGTACAACAAACTTTTGTGACTCTTACTAGCATTAGATCTGTCAGGAGGGAGAGGCTGGGATAATCCATCCAACCAAAATAGTAGAAGAGCAGCTGCATTGTTGTTGGGTTTGTTTCAGAGGAAGCTGAAGGGTAAGAACTCCTTATTGAGCTCTGTAACTTCTTCATCTCTAATGGGCAGAAGGAACCATAAGAGGCACTTTTCACTCAGGGAAGGGTCTGCCCACAAACACGTTTTCATCCAGATGGACATGTGGATCAATGTCACTGACTTGTCACCCTTGCAGACCATCCAAATCAGTTATGTCACAACTGCTCTGCTGGCCTGTGCTGACAGATGTTCTCATCCCCAAGGACTTTCAGACTTTGCCTTTTCTTTTCCCCCTGTTTTTTCCCCCTCCTGTTTCATTTCAAGGTACTAGCATACAGCTGAAAGTACACTTCTTGCCTTTAGTCATTCCCACTTTCTCTCTTTCCCATCTAGTGATGATTTTTAGGTTAAGAAGGAAACTCGCCCATCATTTGTGAGCCCACCAGGCATGCAGTCCCCTGTATCTTTCTTTCTGCCTACACTCACAACTGATAGGTGACAGCTACCTTGGAGCAAAGCTTTCTAACTCCTGAACATTTGCTAGAATAAATCCCACTGTTACCAGATATCAGAGCCCACTGGCTCAATGCTATAGCAGGAGACAAGATGAATGCTATAAACGCCACTGCCAATGGCACTTAGAAGTAACAGAAGGCACAAAAATAAATGTGCTATTTTGATTTATCCCTTTTGTTACTTACCCTAGTCCTTTTTCTGTTCTCTGTGTTACCAGAACTTTAGGTACCACCCACAGAATATGTAAGCACATAAGAAAGTCCATGTATGCTGTGTATATAGTTCATTAGCCTTTACCATGCTTTTCGCCATCTTTGGGTGTGTGCCTTTGCCAGTAAGACATATGTATTGCTATATTTAAATTATCTGTTTGGACTCACTGAGTACCAAATGAAAGCATTTGAATACAATTTCCATCTTGTCCTGCATTAAACCCATGACACATCTGAAATTAATGCTTATGGAACAGGGCTTAGAGACTAGCGTTAAACCAGTTCTTTTTAAAGACAAAACAATTCGGTGAGCATCTTCACACAGTGAGTGACTAGGATGAAGATCAACAGGGAGACTCAGGCCTTGTTTCATTAATATAAAAGCTTTTCTAATAAAGAATGGTTCTTCATGACCTTACTTAGATAGCCTCTTAACTCCTCTCAGGCTTTCAGGTTTCATAGCAGAGTTTTGCTGGCAAGTAACAAATTGTTTGTGGGGTGTCCTCCTCTCTTTATTTATGTCAATGTCTTTCAAATATTGACTTCTCTGTGTTCTTGGAAGACTTTCTCCGGCTCAGGTTTTCAGGCTCAGGTTGTCTTAGATAGCAGCAGAACTTTTGGGTACTGCCCCAGTTTGATCCTATGTATTGAATAACTGTTTGTAATTAAAAAAGTCACCCACGTTTTTACACAAATCAATTAACGGCGCAGGGAAGACTACCTTGCACTCAACAGAAGTAATGGTGCAGGAGAGAACTACAGAGCAGCCAATGGCTCCGCTGGGAAGGATCCAGCATTGGAAGCTGTCAGGGGCAGGAGACTGGATTAAATTGACCGTTTATCTCTTTTGTTATAAAAACTTCTCTTTGAACGCGTCAGCAGAGGGTGACATTGTGCAGGTTTGGGAAATATCTAGAGTGCCATCAACAAAAACTTGGGAGTCACAGTGTTTAGAATGGAGTAAAATTTAAAGCAAGTAAGTGAGATTTTGTGAAAATTGGTGACATGTTATAAGGAATTATTTTCATGTATGATTGCTATGGGCTAAGAAAGTATTTTAAATCTAAATAGAATTCTCAGAATACCTAATTTATTTTGTTTTAGAAATCCTATTTAATTATTTTAATATGTAAAATGATGCACCTGATAGAAGTTTGTAAAAGTTTTTGATGGAAATTTCAGTGTTTTGGAAGTGAAGCTGTGCCCTCTGGGAATGAAATTGATCCAAGTGAAATTCTGCAGGAATATAAAATCATGCAAGCATTAGATAGTCAGGAAACATCTGTGCCATTCCTATGTTTTTTTAAGACCCATATGGATGGTTGTTGTGAACTTAACTAGAACTACGTGTGAACATTTTTGTCCCAGCTGATGAAATGTGTAACACTGGATTTCGCTGGTATTTGCTGGTGGACCAGGTACTACCGCATGTTTTCAGGGCTCTGTGCAGCACCTACTGTGACAAAACTCCATGGCGGCAGCGGAGCAAGGGAAAATCTTTAATAATCAAGGCAAGGGATACAAAGGGAGCACTTGATCTCCTCTGGTTTGAGATGGGTGCCTCCACCTAATGCTAAGTAGGTGCAGGGCATGCGATTTTTCCCAGAACTATCAGCATCTCCCCCAGATCGCAGAGACACAGTGTACAAAGCAGCCTTTAAAAGACCCAGTCGTGGCCTGCGCAACGAGGTTCAAGGCTTGCTGGAACTTCTTGAGTTGTGTCTGTGTGTGTCAGCTGTCCCTGAGCCCAATACCAAACAGGGGACAATACAGACAGATAAGATAATGGATGAGAAGGGAGTGGAAAATCTAGCCTGTATTCTGGTGGCATTTCTAATAGCGATAGTGCTGGCAGCATTGGACCGAAAAGCGTATCCAGCACAAAGGGCTGGTAAGTCCTCTCCAGCTCCCACTGTGACACTAAAGCCGGTTGCAAATATCCAGTGCTGGGGCCCCTCACAGTGGGGAGTGGAATGGTGGCTACGTGACCTGGGACAGCCCTGCCATTCCCAGAAAGGGGCTCAGCTCCTGCTGAGCCAACTGGAGCCCAATGCTTGAATATCCCGGTGGGGTTTCTCCCCACTGAGACCACATCACACCCAGGGTTAAAATCAGTATCCCAGGAGTACATCCGGCTCTTTGGCTTGGGTTTTACTGAGTTTTCAAGAATGGGTCTGCTGCTTACTTTGCTGGGTTTATTTTGTGTTGTGGAGCAGGTTGTTCTGATGCTGGCTTGTCTGTTCTGCTGTTGGGAAACATCTATTAGAAAAAATACACACTCTGGTTTGGAAAGGGCGCCTTCCATTTCAAGCCTTTGCTGACCTGTTGGATTTGCTTGGTGGCACCTGAATGCTCTGCTTGCTGGTTAGTAGAGGGGTCTGCCTTGTACTGCGGCTAACAGCTCCAGCATTGTCCAGCAGATTTGTACAACACAGGAGCTTGTTCTCTCTGGGATTTTTGAAGCATGAAATGGGAATCTTTAGGCATGGAAGAAAGTGTTGGAGTAGAAAGGGCAGGCTAATCAATTACCTGAATAATGTGTTAGAGCTGCAGGTGATATTCAGCAGTGTGGTGTCTTGCCAAAGGTATGTTTTCACCTAGCCTGGAGTTTGGGACTTGACACAGGAGTTATGCAGTACATCTGGCAAGGTGCATGGAATCAGACCACGTCGTCATTTATTTTTGGCATTATAATCTACAAAGGAATCAAGCAGTGACCCAGCAGCCACCTGGGAGTCAGGACATCCACATTTGATTTCCAGTATTGACTCAGACCTGTTTAAGTGAATTTCCATCATCTAGTTCCTCCTGCCGTCATTTGTCCATGTTTGCTTTGGTGCAGTGCAACCCCCCCACCTTACCCTAGTTATGGTCTATAGGAACTACAGAAATACAAATAACAGTTAACACTGTTTCACACTCTGAAACACAGAGAATTTGGACAATTCAGGAAACTGCATTTTTGAAGTGTTTCAAATTTCAGGGGGAGGTAATTTCTTAATTCAGCTAAACCAGCTTCCACTCTCCCAAGAGGAAAATCTCCATGCTTGCACCCTGAATGTCCTCAGCGTGCAGAATGAAATTATTTACCAGCTGAAGAAGTATGAATATCAAAAGGTTCATTAAACATTCCAGCTAATTTTCTCTGGTCTGTAAAATTTGGTGGGGAAGAAGGGGTGGATGAAAGGGGTTAGGCTTTTGCATGGTCAGTGCTCAGCTTTCAAAACTGGATGTGGTGTGGAACTAACTTCCATATTATCGGGCCCCTAGTGAAGGGTGAGGGATTCTCATGTGGGCTCATCAGTAGCTGGAAAAATATTTTTCCTGTGACACTCTGTGCACTTGTTCTGTCTATTCAAGCTGAGGGTGAGAATTTTCTTCTTGTAATACTTCACTGCTTAGTTTTCTGGTTGTTTTTCTCATGCAAATAAGCATGAGAATCACTTTTACCTATTTTACTTGCTGATTTTGCTCAGAATCTGGTTTTGTTACGTGCCAGTGTCAGTTCCATGTGTGGTTCATCAGATAGATACCAAGTGCTTGCCACCTTGCTGGCCTGCCTGCCAGAAATGAGCTCGTGCCACAGGAGCCTGCGTGTTTCTGCAGGTCCAGGAGTTAGGCACTCAAATCCTCTCCCTTATGCACGGCGATAGTCAAAGGGAACCAACAACTTGATGTTAGAGACATCACGTCCCTAAACACCACAGTACCAACTCCTTGCTGTCTTGATTTCTGCAACTGGCAAAGGGGGTGTGATCAAAACTGAACTAGAGCAAGAGAGAGGCCTCAGCAAGGATCCCAGGGCCTTTGAAAGGGAATCAGAAAATACAGGGGGTTTTCAGTGTCTTCTCAAATCACAATTTCATGTTGAAATGAAGCTACTTCGTAATGGAGAAAAAAAATCTAATGAAATATTATGAAAACAAAGCAAGGTTTTTCTTTTCAGTTCAGTGAAATGTTTCTACTCCCTTAGATTAAAATCTTTTGATTCTCTATTAAAAAAGCCCCAGTGAAACACTCCAGTCAAACAAATTATTTAGGATTATCCTGAAACGCTCTCACCTCCCTGCATCTGGGGCATCTAAGGTTCAAGCAGGAAAACTCAAGATCTGCACAGTTCTAACCACAGTAGATCTAGTGGCAGAAGTACCTGTTCCTGCCTCTGACTGACAAGCTAAAACGTTATGCTCCACATATTCAGTCTGTCCATCTGTGAAGCAGGGAGCTCTGCTTCACACATCCTTCTGGTTCAAGGATGGTGGGAAATGTTGACTTTACTCCTCATCTTGAATTTCTAAGCAAGAAGTAGCTGTGAAACTTCAGTGTCTGCTGTGTGTGTCCCGGCACAGTTGCCTCATAGGATCACAATCCCAGGGGGAAAGAGATCATCACAACCTCCTGAAAGATCCCTTGTTGCACTGTAAAATACCTAAAGAATGAAGTCATGTGTCCTGAGAAACACTTGGCACATAATCCCACAGACTATCATGAATCTATAGCAGTCCATCTCCTGAAAAACTCCTCTACAGGGCTGGAGACTTTGAGGCTTACTTCTGTCCAGATTGTGGCCTCACGGGACACTTGTGTCCTGCCTTCGTCATGGTGAAGGACATATTCAGCACTTTTGTTCTGGTGGTGGCATTGTTCCACCCTGCCCCTTTAGAGGAATTGGCATCTGAGACTCCGAACAAAATGGGTTCCAATCTTTACCAGAAAAATAATACTTTTGACCTGTGATATGAGTGGAGATGGAGGCTGTGGACAGCATGTAGCCTTCACAGAGCCTTAGGCTAGAACTGAGCTTAACACAGCTCAGCTCCCGTGGAGTGAGCTGCCTCTTCTATTTCAGCTGGGCAGGTTCACTCTGAAAGCTAGTGATGGAAAGTGTCAGCAGAGGAAAACAAGTTGTAGCCAATGCTAACAGGCATGGAAGAGGACCTGTGCTTGTCATGATACTGTGCTTACTCCTCTGGGAAAGCACCTTGTCAGAGTGACTGAAGAGGCAGAGAAATTGCAACTGAGCTTCAGTGCCCCATCAGCAAAGGAGGCACTTCTGGTGCCTGCCTTGTCTCCCTGGCCTGGAAGTTTTGCTGGCAGCACAGCTGAAGCTCTGTCACTGATGGACACCTTTGAGCACCATCATATAATGAACAGCAGTGTGTGAAGAGGTGGTCTATTTGCTCACTTGCGCATACACTGTGTCCATCAAGCAGGAGGCAGAATGAAATACTGAGCAGGTATCCCAGGCCCTGTAGCAGAAGCTGTCACATAAACCTGTATGCTTCTTGTCCTTGCTGGTGGTCAAGAATGAAAGCAAAAGGGCACTGAACAGTTACTGAGTCAGCAGGTAGCAGATCCGTAATGGTGGCTCTTGTTTTGTCTGCTTTGCCCCTTGCTTGTGCTAGCGCAGCCCCCTTGCCCGTCGACCTCATTTTGCTCTGAGCCACCTCCTCCCCCTTCTCCAGCCCCAGCTTATTCCCTGGCCGCTGGAGGTTTTAATATTCAAGCCGTACCTTCCACATGAGCTGTGCTGAAGAGTTGACATGTCGGAGTTTATTGATATCACATCGGGCTGCGGAGGGCTGTCAGCTGCACATTCAGCCTGGAGCGACCCCCTAAGGTGCGGGCTCTGGCAGCTCTAAAGGAATCTGCACAAAAACGCCTTTTTGTTTTGTCCAAGGTGAGACAATGCGAACAGGGCCCTGCACCAGATGACAGGGCTGATAAAGGACCAAGCGGTGCAGGGATATCTTTCTTTCTTTTCGCTCCTTCATTCAATCCTTCTTTCTGTCAGTTGCATTCTCTCCTCCCTATACTTTTCTTTCTTCTCTTTCTTCTCCCGGCTTGGTTAGCAGAGAGCAGCAGAGACAAGCAGAGGGGTTCAATTGCAGGCGAATGTCACAGTCCAGCTTCTCAACACATTTTCAGCTGCAGTCGGAGTTGCTGTTGGCCAGCTTGATGAGGGGCACTCTCTGCTTGTGGGTCCTTTCTCCTAGAGCTGTTTATGGTCACGTACTTTGGTGTTTTCTCGTGGGCTGAAATGAATGTAAATCTGTGAGTGTATTGGGGAAAAAGTACATAGGAGAGGGGTGTAAATAGGAAAAGGAAGTTGAAGAAACTAGCAGAAGGGCAGTAGAGCGGGAAAACACGTGGAAGTAGCAGTAAAGCAGAAGGGGATTGTGTATATACACATATATAGTGTGTATGTACACCGAAGTAAAAAAGCATAAACAGGAAAAGGAAGGAAGCAGAAGAGGGCAAAAGAATCAGCTGTTCTCCAAGAACAACTGCCTTAACGTCTTGCTGCATCCCTCTGTTTTCTCACACACATGGTAGAGGACAAAGTAAAGGAAGCAATGTGGCTGCTCGTGGCCACTCTTACACACCTCTTGGCTTCAGGCGGTCGGTTTGACATTCAGATAAATGAAGCAGGGCTTGCAAACAGCAGGAGGAATGTGTTTCTCATGTGTGGTTAAGTGGTCTCTGGTGCCTCATTCTTGCAGGCTGGTTTTGCAGGATTGGGAAAGGTTTATGAGGTTAAATTTGTTTATCTTTCCTGAAAGAGTCTTATATTGAAAGGTCTTTAACTTGATGTATCCACCCAGGGAGGCCCTGGGCTGGAACAGCAGAGGAACTACAGGACAAGATTAAGGGCCACTGGCATAGCTATATAGGGGTTTAGGATGAAAATGAAAGAGGGTGTTGCAAATTGGGATGGAGGAGCAATGATAGAGCTATGCAGGGACCCCGGGGTAAGAATAGCAAGGCAGCTATCAGCCAAGATTGAGATGTGCTGGCAGAGTGTGTGGAGCCCAGAACTGGAACAGAAGGGGTGGCAGTACTTCAAGTACATGAGTAGAGCCATGCTGGGACAAAGCCAGGGGGAGCAGAGGTTGTCACAGATGAGAAACTGTGAAACCTGGGTTTGTGTGCTTTGCTAGGATGCTAGACATCTGAGGTGACATGTCTGTGCGCACATGATGTGCCAAGGAACACGCTGCACCGAGTGGAACCCAGCCTGGGTCTGGAGAAAGGTAACTTTTGCTTAGGTATCACCAGCATCTGAGACACAGCTATGGTGCTTCTGCTCAGTCAGCTTTGGGAAAATTACTAAGTAAGAAGTACTGGAATAGATTAGGGATGGAGGATTGGGTCTGGGACAGAAGCCCACATGTTTCCCAGGCTGAGAACTGATGTATAAGGATAAAACTGCCCAGAGGTGCTTGTCATCTGGCCCGGGGAAGTTCTGAGCATCTCTCTTGTGGATTTGAGTGTTATTTTCACAAAGGTGTATGAATAGTGCAATGTCTTTTCTATTATGGTACTGGTACCTTCAGGCACCCTCAGAGGGTGGTCATAACGCATGTGGGGAGCAGTTAGATACTGTATTATGCTCAGAATGAGGAGCCAAACTGGTGTAACAGGCTCCTGGAGGTTCACCCCCTTACTATAGCAGCCATACTGTGATGTTATGTACTCTTGTGCTGGGAAAAAATGGGCATGGCTGAAGCACAGAGTGGGATTGCAGCAAGCTGGGCATCACCAGGGTTTCCTTGCACCTCCTTGGCCCACAGCTGGAGCTTCAACCTGGTCAATGAATGGCATGAACTCAGTGGGTGAGGGTCAGGGACTGGAGCTGAGAGGCTGCTTGCTGGGTTTGGGCTGTGCCTTATCACTGCCCCAGGCAAGTGCTAAGTACCTCTGCCAGGAACAGTGCTGGAACAAAACACAGAGCTAAGCATGTACATTTAGTTTTTCCCTTTGGTCAGTCACCAACTGTTTTTTACAGCCCCCACTTCTCCTTCTTACTGGATAAATGTACCTTTGTACATTGCAGGCCAGGAAATCTGTTTTGGCTTTTCCTGCTTCTTTATCTTTTCAATCAAGGAGGATACCAAAGGATGAGATTCCCCGCCTTTAATGCAAGCAGACTCCCAGCATCCTAGGTATTATACATACATATATGCTCTACTGTATATACTTATGCCCAGCTCTCCTGCACAGCTCAGACCCTTGAGTGGGACGAGTTTGTGTTGCTCCATCAACTTTCTTACACCTATGAGAAGTCTCTTTAAGGGAACGGGAGAGGTGAAGTTGTAAAGGTGTAAAGGGCAGAAAACAAAAAAGGGAAAGTAAACAGACCTTCTCCCTGCGTCTTTATCCCCCTGTGTATCCCAGCTGGTCTCCCTTTGCTTCCCAGTTTTGGGAGCGCTATTGATGCCTCTCTAACGCCACCGTTTCCATTCAAGTAGAGGAGCCAGCAAGCCCCTGCGCTCCCTCTCGTGCAGGCCTCTGCTGGATCCTGCGCCTGCCACAAGCACACGGCTATGAATATTGAAGTGAAAAAGGGCCCTTTTATGGACTTCACAGATGTGCTGGGGAGTTGGGGCAGGCCTCATTACCTCGGGGTTCTTTAAAAGGCCAAACAAAAGCCAGAAGAAAGAGTGTGAGGGGTGGAGGGGGCAGGGAGGCGAGAACTAGAAAAAAGTTGAAAGAAAAGAAAAGAGGACTGGAGTTGATGGATATTCCATCTGTTTATGTTCAGGCCAGTGCTGGGAATTAACAAAGGCTGTTGGAGACATAGGCTCTCTTTTGCCCTCCCTCCCTCCCTATCTTCCTCCAAATGTTCTGGATGATTTGGTTTTGTTCACTCCTCGCAAGGAACAGAATATGTTGTGTTTTTTGTGACCATGTGTCTTTGCGTGGAGGCACTGCAGCTGGTACCTACACCGCCAGACCCTGATTTGCGTTAGGATTTGCTGGGGCCCTGATGTTTCTTACTACTTTCACATGCAGAGTAGATGGAGCCTCCGGGGCCAGATACCTCCACCAAGATAAATGAGTCCAGCTTCTTGGCTTTTACCAGGCCTGCACTGGTGTGTGTCAGCAAAGGGGTTTCCTTGGTCTTTATGCATGGATTATGAAAGAGCATTTGGTTAGGGATGCAATTCTTCTTTGTGGGTTTGGAAAAGCCTTCATCTAGTTTAGCTTTCAGCTTCAAGGGAGAGGTATGTTCCCAACCTGTTCAGAGTTACCTGGAAGGGCTGCAGTTGATATAGAGAGGAATGCAGAGTGTGCTGTTGGATATCTTCACTCAGTGCAAGTCCTCATATTGGCAAGAGGCTTTTGCTGAAGGATGACTGTTCCAAGGAAAACAGCATCTCTCTAGCTTTTTCTTTCCAAAATCTTGCAGTGCTCCACTTGTGGTTGTGCCTATAGGCCTGGTGAGAACTGAGCCCAAAAGGGTAAAGTACTTGTTCAAGAAGATGTAAGGATCTTCATAGTGGGAAATGGAGGAGAATTTTGGACCTCTGTGCATCCAAACTGGCACTCAAACCAAAGAGGAATTGGTATTCTTTTGTTTAAAGGCATATATGTGTGTTTCATGGCCAAGTGCCAGGTGAGATACTCCTGTATAAGAGTATTGTAGAATCATAGAATAGTTAGGGTTGGAAAGGACCTTATGATCATCCAGTTCCAACCCCCCTGCCATGGGCAGGGACACCTCCCACTAAACCATGCCACCCAAGGCTCTGTCCAAC
>JANRGW010039908.1:11947-31475 GCA_024733675.1 Psilopsiagon aymara
CCTTCTCAAGAGCGTCAGCTCCACTGGGAGTATTATTCCCAGGTTGTACAGCCCATAATGGACATTGCCTCAGTCAGTGCTTTGGTTACAGCTGGCCAGTTCAGTGCCTGAATAAAACCAAATACAATAGAACCCCCCCAAACCTTTCTCTTGGAAGGCCCCCACACTAATGCTTTGCTGAACACTGCAGTCCCCAGCTGAGCTGTAAATGACTTTTTCATTTTCTTAGGCCTGCTCCCTGGTCTGTTTGGTATTCAAGGGCACCCCACCAACAGGCACTATCATTCTGCTTGGCCTGAATTACTTGATTAAAACGCATATCAACTATTATGGGATTGGTTTTCTGCCGCTGCTCCACACCACAGCCCTCTAAACTATGTTAAACTGTAATACAGCTGCACAGGCACGAGCAAATGCTGGAGAATGGGGAGTTTACAGGTTGGAAAGGGGAGGGAGGGGGAAATGCAAGCTTTCTGCTCTGTGCTGGGTTGATTATTGGTTTTCTTGTGATTGGGAATGTGCTTGGGCTGGGGGGGGGGAAGGGGACACCAGATGAATCTGAAACACTTGCTGCCCTTTGCAGTCCTATCTGCTGTTGAATAGTTTTTATGGGGAGCAGGGGTTATTCTGCACACACCCCTGCACCTTTCTCTCATTGTGAACTCAGGGCTTCATCCTCTTCCAAAAAGGGAGAGAAAAGGATGTCCTAGTTTTCATGGTGGGAAGCAAAATCAAGACAGTGCAATTCTGTGCCTGCCACCCTGACACCAAGTCGTCCTTCTCACGTAGTCTTGTTTGCATTTTGATGGGTTTTGTTTGCTCTCTGCCAGAGGGAGAGGCACGTACTAAGAAGTGAGGGAGAGTTTCAGCTTTTGCTTCTGAAGCTGGTGACTGCAGATCCGGCCCAGGAGACGTGCTCTTTGAATAAATGGCTGTGTCTTGGTGATCCTTATTCATCTTACATCCTTCCAAGGGGAGTAGGAAGTGTGAGGTGTGCAGTCCCACCCTTCCTGCTCCACACATGTACTATAGCTGAGGCCCGTGCATCCAATAGATCTCATTATCTTATCGAGTACCCACAGTCAGGAGATATTTTCCCCTGCAAGATGGGTACCTCCTCACTGCCTCATGCAATGTGGCTCCATATATTAAGGCAATGTCAGGCAGGAAAAGCATCACATGGCAGGTGAAACCTGCACTTTTCAAGGTCTTTAATTGTCCTTCACCATAAACTAACTTGAAGTTATTTTGCCTACTTGAAGTACACATGGGACTGACAAAATATGCACACGTATGTGCATGTTGGGGCCACCAAGCAGGACAGCTTTGGTGGATGAAGAGCATTGTGAAGCAGGAAGGACCTGGTGTGGGGCTGTACCATGGGGGTACCAGATCTTGCTGGTACCTTCAAAGTGAGTCTTTCTGACTTCTCATGCCATTAAATCCAAGTTCCCCTGGGGCTGTATTAACTCCCTAACCAGTCACCTCCAGATCTGGTTTCTGTTGCTCCAGCAGTATATGGTTAAGTTTGCTAGAGCCAGTTGCAACACAAAAGGTGCAGTTCTATCAAAGCCATTCTCAAAACTATTCTCTTCCCCCTCTTCATCTCTCCCTTCTAACACACATTTAATTTTTAGGATGGTGCAGCTGGAAGCAAGAGAGAGAGAGAGGAAATGAGATGAGAAATACTGAAGGAGAGAACGTGCAGCTCCCCTTTAGCCTCTAACAAAATCCGAGCCCCACTTTAATGAATGCGTTTTCATGTCTGGTCCTGTCTGCCAATCCTTCCAGACGGCACCAAGGTGCTTCAAGACAAGGCAGCAGGTCCTTGTAGAGCATCAAGGGCTCAGTCTGAGCCTGGAGGGTCTTGTTGTGACTGATTCCACCTAATCCTGTTGATTAATTTAACTCCAGGGCTAAGAGGCGCACAGAAGCACTGAATGGAGGTGGAGAGGAGAAAGGCAGAGGGGGAGGAAGGGAGATAGAGGAGTGAAGGGAATGAGGAGAGGGACGACACGTCCAGGCCATAATTAGGGAGAGTTTTCTTGTTCCTTTCCTCAAACTCCAGTCTACTTCTGTTCCTTTCAAACCCCTCCAGAGAGCTCTGCGCAGCTCTTGCTAATTGTACCCCATCTGAACCGAGAGCATTATCCAGGAATGTGAGTTTGTGGGCCATAATTTACGCATTTCCTCATGCTAGAATGGATCCCAGGACAAGCCTGGGCTTATAGTTGTCACCTCTCCTGTGCCATCCTGCACACTTGCTTTGCCTGCGCGCATTTCCATGGGGAGAAGAGAAACATTTTGCTTTATTCAGTTTTCCCCAGCTCATCCTCACTGAACATGTGGGACTTGACACTGATCCATGCAAACCTTCAGCAAGTCCCTTCACACCGTTGTCTGTTACCCCTTGCACAAGCTGCACTGTATCTCTGCTCCAAGAAGGTGCCTGTACATTTGAATAGCCCCCCCTGGACAGAGGGAAGAGCTCATGGATTTTCACACTGGCAGCTTTGCTTTCATTCCCATAGTGAAGCTTTCACCTCTGTTTTTAAGAGAACTACAAAGAGATCTGAGCACTTTGGAGGATTTCTTTCTGAGCTACAGAGCATTTACTATAAATAATCAAGATGGAATTGCTCTGAAGGAAATAAAATGTAGTGAGATCAGTGCATATGCCCTGTAATACACACACTTTTCTCTTAGTTTTAACTTTCCCCCTACTTGTCCTGCCCTGAGATTTTCCCTTCCATTCACCATTCCATTCTGTTCTTTTCTGTCAGTCTTTAGCCAGTATCATATCCTAGGGGAGCTGTGTATTGGACAGCTAGCTGTTTCCCATCCTTCATCACAACTAGGGGTTGGTAAGCCACACAAGAAGCTGCTGCTAGCTATTTCTTCACCTTCCTATTTACAGGGTGTTCATTGCTGTCCATGCTGAGTCAGTGTAAAACACTACCAGCTCATGCTAATAATTATTTCTATGGCAAATAGCCCTGTTGTGCTGGAGGCTCCAAACTGGGATTCACCCCCTGCTCATGCTGAGGGTAGTTTTTCACACAGGGATGTGTGGCAGAAACTGAAGTGGATGAATCCCCTCGGATTTGCCTAGTGAAGGAGTCTCCTTGAATTACTGCTGCAGCTTTGTGAACCTTCTAATTGCACAGAAACTGTGGTGATGACGGCAATGGTTTGTCCAGCAGACTTCAGCTGTTTTGGGGTGGAAAAAACCTGTTAGATCCTTGAGTTGCATCAGAGGTAGGTAAGAGAGACTGTCCCCTGATACTGGGGGATGTGTTAGATAATGGGCTCATACTTCAGCGTGTCTCAGCTGAAAGACTTTCTCTATTGAATGAATCTGTGTCTGACAGCAGCAGCTGCACTGTACTGAGACCAGCTGGGTCCACACATACCCTGGGATTTTGCTTGCTCTCTTGGTTTCATCTTTGTAGTCGGGTTCTTGGAGCCTTGGACTTGGCACGAGGAGCTGTGGCTGCTTTTCCCAGCTTTGCTCCTGACTCACAGGGTGACTGTAGGTGGGTGACTTCCTCCATCCCTGCCACGGTTGTGAAATGGAGATAATGCCAGTCTGGAGCTGTCTGGATAGAGGAGTTTTCATTGCAAGCTTTGGCTCTCTACCCTTTTAACCCTGTAGCCAGCACAGTTACCAGTGCTGCTGTGAGTAGGATGGGTTGTTGCTCTTGACAATCAGTTGTCCTCTCCCAGAACTTTGTGGCTAAATCAGGGCTCCTTAGTTAGCACCATAAAGCTACTGAAGAAAGTTTGGCTGTTTTTCCTTCCAGACCTTGGCAGCAAAGAAGTGAATTGTGGGAGATAAAACATGTTACAGATCCTTACCTAGACTTTTCTTCTCGTGGGGAGCTGGTGGATCCCAGGCTTGCTGTGTGAGCAGTTGGACCAAAGGAGCAGATGAGATGTAGGTAGATGATACATCATTGCTATCAGGTGGCCAGAAGGTCATTTTGGCACTGCTGTCACCATAGGACTTGCCAAAGAATTTGGGGCTTTGTTACATGAGGTGTGAAACATGCCATAAAGGACAGTTCCTGTGCTAGGGAGCTCACAGGCTGAGAGTTGCTGCTAAGCATGCATACTAACTACATGAAATGTGTGTTATCTGTAAAGAAACATGCTCAGCTGTAGTTAAATGACATTTAACTTAGTGTATTTTTCTTCCTCTTCCTCACACCAGCCCTTTCCCATCATGAGCTGGATCCACTGCTCTCCTTCTTTTCTTATCAAGTATTTCCAGACAAAATAGCAATTAAACCACTAATAGTGACTGAAGTGATTAACTTAAAGGCATTTACTGTATGCCATAGGTTTCCAGATGTGTTTTTCCACAGCAAGGGACTCGAAGGTCCAGATGTGCTTCTACCCGCCTTGAATCATCTGGGACCCAGATGTGGGGGGCTGATATTTTCAAGTGCAGATGTTCCTTTGACACCACTTGGGACTCTGGACCTTCCTTGAAAATGGACGTGACCCAAAAGCTGGTGTAGGAACAAATTTCTGCTATGTAGAATAAACCTGTCCTTAAACCATGGGACAGATGCTGCTCCTTTGAAGTCAACAGTGACTTTCCCACTGACTTCAGTGAGAGAGAAAAAGTTCTTCATCTAAAAAGATGAACATGTGTAAGGACCCTGTGTATTGTTAAGCCAGACGTAGACGGGAAAACTTCTTAAGATGGTGTGTTTCCCCCAGAACAAGCAACTCTGCAGCAGTTTCTCTGTCTCTAGCTCTACTGTAGTTACCAGAGTCCTGCCAGTGCATCCTCTCCCTGAAGCCCTAAGCCATAAAAGCATTTTTGTGCTGCAGTGAGCTGAAGGCGATGGCATTTTGTGGGGCTCTCAGGATAAACAAGTGAGCTCCGATGGGATATTTGCCTCAGCCTCCTCAAACTGCTGCCGCTCCGGAGCAGCTGTTGGGGAAGTCACAGCTGCTGTTCCCAGCTCTGAAGAGAGAAAGGCAGATTTTTGGATGATGATAGTAGAGAGAAAGGCAAAAGAGAGGGCTGAAAACACTATTAGTAACTTTAGGAAAGTTGCTCATCAAGAAGAGCTTACGAATCTGGCTTTAATCCTGAATTAGCAAAGGTTTACCCCAAAGGAACACTTACTTCTCTGTGAGCACAGTGTTTAACCACATTCTCTCTCAGTCTGCCTCTGAAAGACATAGTCAAGCCTGGTAGGGAAAAGAAGTAAGTGTGCCTTTAATGAGACTCCTATTTTCATGAGAGAGAAGGAAAAGGTGACCAAGGCCACATGTCTCACCTAGCTGAAAAGCTTCATGTATCACATTCTTCCTTCTCTGCCATGAACCGGTGGCACATTTTTCACTGTCCTGAAGGCAGACATAAAGTTTTGGCCTGGCTGAGATCCTCCATAGATCAACATGTGCACAGCAGGGAGCCAAGAGCCTCATCTTTGAAACCCAAGCTTTGCTCCTTGAGAGGCCCCTGGCAAACACTGCAGTCCCAGCTAACGCTGGTCTTGGTGTGGCCCCTCTCAAATCCACTGGGTCTGGCTGTGGTCTTGGTGAATACCAATAGGATGCCTTTATCTCCAGAAACAAGAGAAAATAGAGCAAAACTGGGCTTACTTATCCTAGCTATAGCTATTCAGTTCTGGTTATCAGAGCTTGTCTTTTTACAATGTAGGGAAAAAGTAATAGTAGGAACCTACAGAAACAGCATAAAGCTTGTAGATGTGTTGCACAGGGCAGAGTATTTGCTTTGATGGACACCACCACAGTAGAACTGAGATTACTTTCCTGGGCTGCTTAACTCTTCCAGCAGCCTTTCTCCATGTGGCTTTTAACCACACAAATCTCATCTCCTGCTTCTTTCCCACCCCAGGTAACAGGCTGGATGAAGGCTCTGATGTTGAATCTGAACCAGATCTGCCTTTGAAGCGCAAGCAACGCCGCAGCCGAACCACTTTCACCGCTGAGCAGCTGGAGGAGCTGGAGAAGGCCTTTGAGAGAACCCATTACCCAGACATCTACACACGGGAGGAGCTAGCTCAGAGAACCAAGCTCACTGAAGCCCGAGTTCAGGTAAGGCCTAGAGCAAGTATGCCTGGTGTCACAGCTACTTATTTACCTTAGGGAAGGAGATGGTAGTGCTGAGGGTGTTGAAAGATGCCAATGTGGACACACTTTTTCTCTACAGCCACGTCCACCATGATCTCAGACTTAAATCGAGCTCTGCATGTTCCCACGTTCCCACAGACTTGCAGATATGCCATTTGGATTTGGCCTGTTGCAGAGGTACCAGCTAGAGGGTTTCCATCCAGGTTGGGGCCAGGAGCCGAACTGTCCTTTGCTTGGCAAGGCGTTGAGCTCTCTGCTTTCTGTTGGAGGAAATCTCTCCATTTGCCTAGGAGGAAGCAGTGTGTGTGGATGTTTGGTGCTTTAGGAGAAATCACACCATTTTCCAGGCTTGCCCAGGGGAGCAGCTCAGATTTTGCAAAGTTTGCAAGTTGTGTGTGAATTATCATCAAACTTCTTTTCCCCCCTCCTTGATCTCCAGAGAGCATAAAAAGGGTGGGGGGAGAGAGGGAAGAAGAGGGGAGGAGCAGGAAGGGAGGGTTTGAAGCCGGGGGACTCTGACATCTACACGATTAATAGCCCTTGTGGGAACTCCACACAGAGACCCTTATGTCTTCCAGATAAAGGCTGGGTCAGCAGTGTGTGCAAACACGCAGAGGGATAAGTAGTGTGAACAGATCGGGGGGTATAATAGAGTCCCTTGGGGAAAGGGAAGGAAAGGGGGAGGGATTGGGGATTGTGCTGGGTTAAAGAAGTGAAATGGAGACCCCAGCAGTCTGTCCTCCGTGTGGCCAAAGTGATTGAGTTTCAGGCTAAGCACAGGGTCTCTATGCAGGCAGCAGAGGGTTGAACAGTGGGTGCTGGGAGAGAAGAGAAAGAGGGTTGTGACAGGACAACAGTCGATCCCTAACCAACTTCTCCAAAACAAAGCAGGCTGGTTTTCCTTCTGTGCTTCTCAAGGTAATGAGCTTGATGTGCTCACTCCAAAGCCAAAGCCACCAAAAGTTGTTGCTCCTTTCCCCAGCTGTCTGGGCATGGCCATTTCCTCTCCACAGCTGGGATGTTCACTGTTTTAAGGCTTTTCCCATTAGCTTTCTTTCCCAAAGAGTCACAGCACTGCAGTGGGTGCTCACTCACCTCCCTCCAGCTTTCTCTTGAAAGGTACTGGATGTACCTGACTCCAGCATCCCCCAACATTTGTCTATGGAGACTGCCAAAAGGAAATCTAGCAGACTTTAAACTGATTCTAGTTTTGATCTCAGCCAAAAGACCATGTCAGAGTGTTCAGCACTAATAGTGTTAATTTGCTAGCCAGGGAGGTTCATAGATAAGTGGAGCCTGAGAAAGGAACTAACTGAGGTGACTAAGTTACCAAAAGCTGGAATGTGTGAATTCCCCCCATTTTTGTTTGCATATTCTGTTTCTAATTGCTCTTACTTGTGTAGATGGACATAAAATGTTAAGGAAGAAGGATAAAGGTAGATGTTTCTGTGGCAAACAAAAATAAGGAGTTTCCAAAGGAGAACAGAGTTTAGGTAAGACCTTTTTATGGAGGGAGAGAAACCTGCATTGATGAGGGCATGCTAGAGAGGAGGGAAAAGCCCGAGGCGCCAGCGTGTGCACAAACCAGAGGCAGGTTCTCTGTTCCAGGGCACTCTGACCTCACTGTGACAAGGCTGGGAGAAAGGAGGGAGGTGAAAGCAGAGCAAGGGACAGCTAAATCAGTAAATAAAGAGAACCTTTCCCTTGTCTCAAGCTGTGATCCTCGAATCCCCCTAGTTGCTCCCAGGCAGCTTGCATGGAGGTTCCTGCCAAGGCTCTAGTAGCAGCTGTTCTCCGAGGCACATTCCTGATGGCTTTCTCATTCCAACATCCTGGCAGAGTCAGCTTCTTCCCACCACTTTTAAGCCTGCCGCCCCTTGTAAAATTTTCTGGATATCAGAGTAGATCTTTTACTGGCTCTCAGGATCTACAAACATTAGTCAATCAGGTCCTTGTGGAAAAAGAGAAAAAGGCCTCCCCACACACACATCCACACATGTAATCATCCAGCAGGGAATCTTCTGCCACCTTATAGTCTTCCTCCTGTCTCAACGGAGTGTTTAAGGCCAAGAGACGTGCTTCGGATTAAGGATAGCTGTAATAACAGTAGGGCCAGCTGAGATATGTCTGGGTGTTAAGGGCCATGCCAGCATCTCCCCATCCCCAAAAGCTTCATTTTAACATGTAAAATGGGAGACAGACACATAAGAAGTGTTGCAAAAGGGGCTCGAGCAGCCCTCAGTGTCTGGTCGTCGCTTCATCCAGCTTCTGCATTTCAGTGCACCCTCTCTGCTGTACAGCCATGGCTGGACAATCCTCAGATCACATCCAGGTCTCCAAATCACAGTTCAGGTGTTGCTATTGGGCTATCTTACTGCATCCTTTCTTACTATATAGGATGGTGAGGCACTGGAACAAGTTGCTCAAAGGCATGGTAAATGCTCCATCCCCAGCAGTGTCCAAGGCCACGTTGGACAGAGCCTTATGTGATGTGGTCTGGGGTGAGGTGTCCCTGCCTGTGGCAGGAGGATGGAACTAAATTTTCTTAAGGTCCTTTCCAACCCAAACCAATCTATGATTCTGTGATTGTATATACACAGCATCCCTGCACTTGAATCCCATGTTGATAATCACTGTACAAGCACTGAACAAAAACAAGCAGGCTGTTTGCTTTTTTCTCCTCTTCACCTCTCTTTGCTCTGCCCTGTGAAAGGTGAACTTACCTCAGTCTTATTCGTTCTCTCTGACACCTGAACATTCACGTACCGTAATCACTTCCATGTGAAAGTCTGATAGCTCTGTTAAACTTTACTGGCAGGCCTCAGAGGCTGGCTGCTCATGCAGCTGCCCAGCTAAGTGGATGTTTGACACGCTGACAGCTAATAAAATTCCCAAGCTGCAGAACAAGAAGGGGTGGTGGTGGGAAGCAGCTCCAGGCTCCGCTTTCTCCTCTGCTAGGAAGATCACAGGATGGTGAGCAGTATTTTTGCAAGGTCACTGCAGTGGTTGTGTGGTTGAGACACAGGATTCCAACGTTCAGACTTCAACACGTTGAAAAGGTTAATCCCAAACTGAGCATAACCAAGGCTGAGGCTTCCGGATGGATCAGGATTCTGGTTCCAAACCCATGCCCAGAGAGGCCACAGGTGGAAATTCCCACTGCCTTGTTTTTGTGCAAGGCAATGCCTTGACTCATGTGTCCACACTAATTGTCCAGCACTGAACAAATTCTTGCCCATCCACAAGTTCCCTTTTCCACCCTCTCAGAAAACAAGCTGCTGAATGCCAAGTGTTCATGGATTTAAAAATGAACTGTAACAGATAAACAATTCACTCAGCTAATTTAGTGGAAGCTTTGCCTTTGATCTTGAATGTATTTTGGGGTTTTACACCAGGTTTTGCAATTATCCAACTGATGATGTCAAAGTTTTGGTATGGGAAAATACCCCTAAGTGGGATTCTGTGATAATTCTGCCTTTCCTTCCTGGCATTCCTTGAGAAGACATGTTTTCCAGAACAACTCTTTTCTCACAATCAGTTTGGCTTTGTCAGTACAGTGTTTTTCAATAACAGAATAGTTTTGCCTGGGCACTCTTGTCTAGGTATAGAAATGACTTCTCAAAGCAATGCTAATGTCAGAAGTGACACCAGGTACATCAGTCAGGGGTTTAGGGAGTCAGAACTAAACCTTTTCCTAATCAAGCCCGTTTGTGGATCTGTTTGCCCAAATGTGTTGCATTTTTAAGGCTAGAAACAACAAACCTCTGTGCTTATTCCTGGTTTTCACTTGAGCAATGCCGACAGAAAGAAATAGAAGGTAAAACAGAGCAGTGCATACACCCAAATAATCCTCAGGTCAGCACCACAATCTCAAATCACTGAAACATTTGACCACCACAAACAGACCTTGGTTGCAGGTTCGCACATGAGCAGCCGATCTCCCTTTTTCCTGCTGCTGTAATGAGTCAGATGTGACAGGTTCCAAAGTATTATCTCAAAAAGCTTTCTTAGAAATGTACAAAAGTCATTTCCAAAAAAGAGATGGCAGCTTTTGCTTCTTGAGCATCACTTAGAGATGATTCAGATGGTGGTACCACAGGTGTGAGTATCACCAGCAAGTACGTTAATCGCAATTCCTATGGCCTGGGCAGTAGGTGCTCTATGGAAAGAAATCAGAAGCTCAAAGAGGTGGGTGTGTTGTGATGCTGATGTCTGTTATTATTAATCCCCAGGAAATTCCATGCACTGAGAAACCTTTATTTCAATAACAGAATTAAACCAGACAGCAGGAGTCGCAAGCCAGTGCTTTATTGATCATTTTTATGATGGATACCATTGTGATTTCTGCCTGGGAGAAAATGGCTGTTTCATTTAATAAAAAGCCTCAGAGCAATTCTGGCTCTGAAATCTCAGTGCATTTCTAGGCTCCTCAGATAATCTGTGTTTTCTGACACAGTTTCGAGCTGTAGTAAACAAACAGCCATATTCTAGATCAGACATGCCAAACAATGCCAGCACAGAAATTCCATTCCATTTTCCTTGAGATTTTTCACAAAGCAATTCTATTCTCAGTGCAGAGCAGCTGAAAAGCATCGTTTACAGCAGCACTCTGTGCTCTAGGTTCCAGAAGTACATGGATATCTCAGGAACTCCTCCACTCTCTGTGTGCTAGTGGGGACCCCGGTGCCCTGTCACTGTGCTCTATCCCGTGCCCTGGGATGGTGCTTGTTGAAGGGACAATGCAGTGATTAGCAGGTCTCCCCCGCTCCAGGCATTAACTGGAGCCATGCAAAGCTGCTGGAACCCGATGCTCTTTGCTTGGTGTTTTGCTTCCGAGCTCTTTGAGGTGTATCCAAACTGGCTTTTCTGGGGCAATCCCCCTCCCTCAAAGGTCAGCTGAGAATGTTTCCTTTCTTCCTGAGGGTTCCACTGCTTCACATTTCCTGCGCTGAGGTTAGGACACAACAGCTGCGCTGGGGTTCTTGCGGCACCGAGGGGCTGCTGGAGGAGCCGGGGCTGCCGTTGGCAGGGCCTGGCTTGGCACACTGGTGTTGCCCGGCTTGGGGCCAGCCGCGCTCTCGCACACCGGAGCGTCCGCATAGAGAGCGCAAGGCAAGAACAGCCCCTGGCACGGCCAGGCCGTGAGAACCGCCGCCGTGCTGCCTCTGCGTGTGCCCAGGCACGTCGGGGCAGCCGCGGTGCGGTGCCGAGCAGCGCCCGGCTCCCGGGAGGGCTCGGGCCGCGGGGAGTGCGCTGCTCCAGCCCGCTGTAGAGGAGCGGTGCTGCCAGGTGATGCCAAGCGAGGGCTGGGTGCAGCTGAGGGGTGAGGAGGGCCTGGCTGCTGCCCTCTCATGTCTCATGGAGATCTGGCTGGAGAACGGTGCTACTGAGTGAGGTTGGTCGGCTGCAGTCTTGTAACGTTACTTTCTGTCTGCTTAGTGAATGCTTGATGTCTCACGGCGCTGCTGCTGTTCTTTCACACCTTTCCAGCCTGAGTTAGAAGTAGAAATGCAATTGGATTAAAGAGTTTCTGCTTTTTACTTGAACAATACGAACAGAAAGGAATGTAAGGTAAAACAAAGCAGTACCTGCACCCAGACTATCCTCAGGGCAGCACCAGGATCTCAAATCAAGAGACATTTGCATTCCACAAATAGACCTTGGATACAGGTTCCCACACAAGTAGCCAATGCCCCAACTAATATGCTCCAAATAAGCCCTCATTCCATCTATAGGTCACATAAAAATTAACAAAACCAAACTGTAAAGCAAGTCATCAGGTATCCAAACTATAGCAGCAAGCCTTTTTCCACCTGAACTTTGGAAAAGACAGAGGTGATCTCTTAAAATTGCAAGCACGTCCTATGTCTGTGTCTAAGGGTTGGTTTAGAAAAGCATCAGCACTTTCGGTTTTTGTAGTAGAATTACAGTAACCCAGCCCCCTTGGAAATAGAAATGTCCCACTGACAGAGGACACAGTCCCAGCTCTGTAAGCCTGAGGGCATCCTGCTGGAGACAGTCAGCACTATTCCGTTAAGTATATTATACTTCAATGCAGATGAAAATGATAAGTCTAATCCTGCAGTCCTTCTGGCAAAGCATTGGTGCATATCAACAGGAATGAATATCAACTTCAGAACATGCAGCCTAATTTGACAAGGGCAGCTTAGTTTGTATGTGTAGGGCAGCGAATCTGCACGAAACAAAGGGAGAAATCCATGGCAGAGAGTTCTCCTTCCAACTTGTTGGCTTCTGCAGCTGGAGGAATCCTTTCTGCTGAGTAAGCCCTGATTGTTAGTTGAAATTGTGGATTTCTGTGTTGAGATACAAACCCTGGAACTGACTCTTCTCTTGATTATTTGTCATATTCTGCTTTGGAATCAGGAGCAGAACTGCAGCCTCATGCTCCCAGCCTGAAAAAGGCATCCCCTAAACAATGTGCTAACGATTGGGTTTTCTTACAAAGGACAGAGGGCCCAGAGGCCAAAGCAATGAACAAGATCCCAGCTCCTGGGCTGGAGCACTTGTGTGGAACACTGCACACTCAGCTGGCCTAAATGGAAGTCAGTGAAGTCGCACTGATTTATAGCAGCGCAGTGTCTGTCCCATTGTATTCAAAACAAATAGGGCCTCCCAAAGGCTTTATGAGGAGAACCTTTATCACAAAATTTCCAGTCCAACAAGGGTTTGGACCTAAATATTTCTCATACACTTTGCTCACATGGCCTGTACTGAACCTCTGCTTCTGTGTGTGCCTGGTAAGCGAGCAGCCAGCACATGTGGCACTGGCCTGTTCTCCCTCTCCCCAGCTAAGGAGGCTTTCTGCTTACTGGGACACCAATTAAAGAGGTTCAGTTTGGCCAACAATGGAAAAGATGTATAAGAATCAGGAGGAGGGTTTACCAGGGTGTTTTAATCTTTGAGTCACTTCCTATAGTGCTTAAGCTGTTTTTAAAAGCTCACAGCTTTTACTTTGGCAAAGAAAATCTTGATAGTGGGAATCACATGCTGCTGATTTGCTCTTAAGCCTGGCCTATCTCTAGCTAAACAGTAGCAGCAGGAAACCTCTCTCCAACATCTCATTCACCTCCATGAGGTGTGAACATCAAAGCCTGTGCTTAGGTGTTTAAATGCAACTCAAAACCCATTAAGATTTGGCCTTCTAAAAAGGGAGCGTTCAAGTGGAGAGAAAGCTCTTCATAAAATACAGCTGCTTTCTGACAGCAGTGAACAGATCCTCATGTCCTTCAGCTTCCACAAGCCTCTCTCATCCTCAGACACAGGGTGTATAAAGAGGTAAGTGAAACAGAGGGTTTGTTTTAAATTTAACAGAATTTATCCTCTGACAACTCAAAGAATCACTGAGAAACACAGTTTGCAAAATGCAGAGCTGGAAAACACAACATTTGCAAACTGTCATTCAATATCAATTCAGTGATAATAATTTTTAATTTATAGGTATTATTACCTTATATTACATTAAGAGGTAAAGCTGCGTCACTGAGCAGAGTTGGGCTTGGAGCTGTGAAGCCATGAGGTTAAACCTGCGCTTCGGATGTCTCAGTGTGACAGTGAACAGATCTATCCCCTTTCTTCTGCTTTCCTGACCAGAGTATCACATTCATAGTAACAAAGTGTTCATGCTGTGATGAACACTTAAAGGTAGAGATGACCTTTTGGTTGAGGAAGTGTTTGTGGCATTAATACCAAGATTAGAAGGAATATTGCAAGAGTAAAGTAATCCGTGTCACCAGGAAGTATTTAACTGCTAGCAAGGGTTTATCTAAAACCAAAAGTAAAAGATTTTTTTTTTTTTGATAAAAAATCCACATACCACAAACTGTTTATTGAAATTCTTCAGTAGAATCCCAGACTGGTTTGGGATAAAGGGACCTTAAAGCTCATCTGGTTCCAACCCCTGCCATGGCAGGGACACCTTTCACTGGAGCAGTTGCTCCAAGCCCCTGTGTCCAACCTGGCCTTGAGCACTGCAGGGATGGGGCAGCCACAGCTTCTCTGGGCACCCTGTGCCAGTGCCTCAACACCCTCATAGGGAAGAGCTTCTGCCATATATCCAACCTAAATAGGCTGCTATAAATAGCTAACACCTTCAGGAACCGGGCTATGCCAGGAGAAATACAGGCTAAATTCATTGTATAATCTCATTTGTGAAGAGTCATTTGTTCTGCTCCACTGACCTTGTTTAATATTTATCTTAACCATCTCACCCACAAGTGACAGAGGCTCAGCTTTTTAGGCACTGAACCAAAGTGTCACTAGCTACAGCTGCATCCCTACACACAGAGAAAAATCTGTGTGCCTAAAATCTCCGCACTCTCCTGGGCTTTTATGCTTTTTCTGTAAAGAATTATCTCAGTAGCCTCAATGGTGCCTCTTCATCAGGGACTGTAGCAATAGGACAAGGAGTGATTGGTTCAAACTGAAACAGGGGAAGTTCTTCCCTGTGAGGGTGTTGATGCCCTGGCACAGGGTGCCCAGGGAAGCTTTGGGCAAGGCAAGGCACTGCAGGGATCTACGCCTGCTCAGAAGAGAACCTGGACAGGACCTGGTCCAGCAGAGTCACCTCTTTGCAACCTGGAAAGGGACCTCATCTGACTTAGGTGGAATTCTGTTGGTGTGCTTGGGCCATAAATGCCCACATGACACTTTCCACCTGGTTCCTGTAACCTCTTGGGCCTGTGAAAGCAAACACATGTTGCATCTCTTCCATTCTGCTGGAGAGCAAAGGCACAACTTGGGTTTTCCATCCCTGTTTCCATTTAGGAGCTCATTTATCCCATCTATCTTTCTTGAACATCAAGTCCTGATTAGGCTGAGCAGGAACACAACAGGCTTTCTTTCCCACAGGAGCCTCTTTTGACCTTCCTTTCCTCTCCTTGTCTGACAAATTGTGGGAGCTGACCCATATCTGGGCAGCTGCAAGGATAATTCAGTCCAGCCCTATCCTGGCAGGCAGCTGCCTTTGCAGCCCTTCTCCACTGGTTGACAACAAGTGGCTGGGACATCCCGGGCCTGGCAGGGTTGGGTGCAGGCATTCAGGTTAAATAAGAACCAGTTCTAACCTTTGCCCCAAACCCAATCTGGCTGGGATGATGGGCTCTTGTGATATCAGTTGGCTCTGCAAGGCAGACAGTGATGGATTGGAGAGGTTTCTTAGTCCCGCTCTGCCTTCCTCTCCCATCTGTGAAGGTAACAGATTGAGTGATACTCTGCAGTGAGCATCTAGCATTAAGGAGCAGCATATTCACTTACTGCACAAGGTGCACATGGCACAGTGAGGGACTCTGATCTTACCCCGACCTTGGGCATGACATGAAGAACCTGCTTGGACATCTTTCAAGTTATTTTTCATGAGGACATTCCTGTATCTCTCTGCTTCCCCTGAAGCAGTTCTATAGCATTTCTTGTCTAATGAATACATCCTTTGGAAGATGATTCACAGGGACAAAACCCTCAAATGTCTCTGGCAGGTACTAAGTGTTGTCTTCAGTGGCCTACATTATACTTCCATGCCCTTGGAAAGCAGCATGTTCACACAGGACAGGAGCTCTTTGCAGTGTACAAATGATCACCAAGAACTTGTCTTTTGGGGCGGAAACAGGTTTCTGACATGTTGTTTTTAATGCTCTTGGGTTCTTCACACAACCCTTTTCCCTACATTTGTCCCAGCATAGCAATCTAGTCTTGCAGTCCAGCCCCGGCAGCCTCTAGAATGTCTCCACAGACAGACCAGCAGCTTCAAATCTTCCTCCTCTTCCTCTTCTTCTTCCCACCAATGTGGGCTTAGCAGCTGTAGCCTTCACCCCAGGCTTAACATGGTGTAACAGGATCCTCTGGCAGGGGGAATCTTTAGTGGCTGATAAAACCTTAACTGTTGGGAAATGAAAGCAGGTTCCCTTTGAAGTGCACCTCGCATTTCAGCTCCGTGCTCCAGCCTCTCCATTTTAACTACCAATAAAATGATTTATAAGCATAAAGGCCTGAGCCACCTTTAAGGCAGGGAAAGGGAAAGAATTGCTAACGTCATTTGCTGCAATGGATCATCTGTTTTTTTCTGTGGGTTAGAAATAAGGGGCAGAATCAACCTGTTTGGGCCATGAAATGTCCCTTCCTCTGCACGGGAAGAGAAATCCTATCAATTGCTTTGTGGAAGGTTTCAGTGTATTTGTGGCTGGATTCTTTAGGCAGGCTCTGGTAGGAAGCACTACTTTTAAGCATGTAGTTGGGAATCTCATTTGGTGCATATGTATTTACTATTATTATCATTTCTTATTTGTTTTGCTCTGATGCTTCAGCTAAGAAGGAGCTCTTGCTGTGCCAGGTATGGTGCCTACTGGCAGTTAGAAAGAGCCTCTGTCTCAGGTGGTTGGTTGTTGAAATAAACTGAGTTGTTAAGAAAATGCAGGTTTTATTCTCACTTTAGAGGTGATGATCTGATGCGTGGCTTGTTTAAGGACCCAAATGTGTTGAATGCAGCAATGTTTCCAGTGATTTCAAATGAGAAAAGCAATCCACAAGTCCTAGAAGGAGCCTGTAGCATAGGTAAGAACTGACTTTGTCTGTTTATAGTACATTCTGAAAGTTAGCTTTCCTCAAAGCCCATAGTAGACCAAGTAAGCAAGACACCCCAAGAACAGCCCATTCACAGGCCCCTTTTGTTGACCCTACCCTGTTGTAAAAAAATCCAGAGTATCCTTTTATCCCCTTTAAAAACCAAAGGAACCATTGGCTGTGGAGAAGCAAGACAGGAGGAGTTGTACACACAGGTTCTGACCAGTGGCTGCAAACACATGTGTTGGTGCATGGACATCAATAACCTCACATGGCGTAACATAAAGCAGCACAAACCTTTGCCAGGCTGTGTTTTGATCATGTGTTAGCCAAGCCAACTGACAAACCACCACAGGCATGGTGGGGATGGTGTCAGAGAAACGTGCCCTGTACCAACCCATCTCACTCCACATGCTGCTTCTGAACTTCTAATCCCGAGTGGATTTGCCAGCATCTGGCTCTTGGTTATAAAAAAGGAACTCTCCCACCCTTTGTGATGATGGGAAAGTGTCAGAACTTACTGAGTGACTTTTACATTCTTGGAGTTGAGTTTCCTTTTCCCTGCCTGCATTCAGAGCTGCTTGCTTATGTTTGCCCTTCAGGTATTTTGCTTTCTCTAGACTATTCTCAGCACTGAGATCTCTCTTTTGGAGTGGAAGCTCTTCCAGCCTGCGACCAAGCCTCTTTCTCTGCAGAGAGAAGATTTATTCCTCTCTTTATGTTCAAATAACAGCAATATTAGGGGTTTATGCTCCTATCTGCAAAAGTGGAAGCAAAGAAGAGCCATGTTCCATGCCCTTAATTCAAGACATGGATTGCACATACATGCAGGAGGAAAGGGCAGGTCCTCTTTGCGTGACCAGGCCAAATGAAAAGTTATTTGTTCATTTGTATTACTCCTAGACACTGTGCCACAGATTGGACTGCATAAAAGAGTTGTGAAGTGCTACAGCCCTTAATGCTCATTCATTTCTCTCTCCTTAACTCTGTCCTAGATTTTGCTAGCGACTTCTGGTGCCAAAAATGGGCACAGGGATTCTGACCTGCATGGACTTTGTTGATCAGTGCAGATCGGATGTAAGCTGACCCATTTCTGTCAACCTTTTGGAAGGTGCTAAGAGGTTCTGCTGCTTCAGCCAGTAGTGTAGTGCAGTAGGAACAGGTCTGTAAAACGACACATTTGGTGCCAAGGACCTGACATCAGCACTGTCTACATTTCAGGGGGCTTATTTTAGACCAACTCTTCCAAAGAAAACTGGGTTTTCACTGTACAATGGATGTAAATAACAGCATGAAGTGAAGGACTAGGTCCTTCCTAGCCAGCACCAGCTCACACAGGGCTATCGTTAGCAGCTTTTAATCAAACTGTTTCCATGTAGATGAGGAGAAAGAGCAATAATTGGCTGATCTGAAGAGCCTCACAGAAATCTGTGTGTGAACTCAGTGTCTGGTTTTGCAGCAAGAACCAGTGCAGTGCATCTGGACCAAGAGCCAACACTCAGTTGAATAAGCAGCTTTCAATGAAAACATGCTGCCTTGTGAATTAGATGTACCCACGAGTGCCCGTAAGTAAAAGGCAAACCAATAAGTGACATCTGCAGGGGGACTTAATTTAAAGGTCAGAGATAACCACTTTGAGATTGGGATCACATCTGAAGTGCAAGGCACATTGGACTGAGGTTCTTCTCTATCTAGGGAACGGAGCTTTGCTTTGGTTCACAAGATGTGGGGGCAGTTCAGACTCAAACCCTTGTAACCCCAGCTTCTGATCTGACATTGAGCAGCTTGGAAGCCTGATGGAGGATTTTCCCCCCTGAATGCTTTACACTCTTGATTTTTGCTCCATTTTTTCTTGTTGCTGTGAAATTTAATCGTGTTTTCTAGACCTTTAGGCCTCACAAAGTCCAGCAGCTGCATTCTCATCTGGCTTGAAAGCTTATCCGCATACTTCTGAACCCCAAACAGGGATGGGTCCTGAGAGCCTCTCTGATTAAATGAAGTAAACCAAGGCCAAGAGACAGCTTGGGAAGCCCTTTCCACAATGCAGAAGGCAGATTGCCCATGACAAAACACATCAGGGCAGACAAATGCATTTAGGAAAATCTCCCCTTGAGTTTTACAGGTAAACTAGCACTATAGGAGACATGAACCCAGCTTTGCATGTGCATTAATCCTGGGTTTATTATGCATTAATCCTGGGTTTATTATGCATTAATACCATGTTTATTTTAATGCACAGAGATTGAATTTGGCTGCAGTACAATGCTAGCGCACACTGCAGTGCCTCTTGCAAGGAGAACATGTCTTAGCATACAGACAGCAGTGATTTGCTGCAGTACAGAGAAGCTGAGAAACCTCTGTATTCCCTCCGGTCTGGTTCTATCTATTTAGCTTGTCTAACACTGAAACCATGATGCTAATCTGTCTATTTATCCCTTCTAACAGAGCAGCCGTGTTGCTATTATGGTACTTAATCCTTCAGCATAATTCACATAGTTGTCAGATAACAAGGCAGAATGGCCAGGTGGTAGCAATGCATCTATTTGCTATGGACTCTCTTGGAATAATACACAAGCTAAATTATTCCTCTTCATCTCACCCTGCTGCTGATACATGCTTACACGCTCTGAGGAGTATCTTTAGCAATTCTAAATGCAAGTATCCTCACCAGGGAGACAGGGTGGTGGTATTATTGACATAGAATCATGGAATGGTTTGGGTTGGAAGGGACCTAAAGCTCCTCCAGTTCCAACCCCTGCCATGGGCAGGGACCCCTTCCATGGAGCAGTTGCTCCAACCCCTGTGTCCAACCTGGCCTTGAGCACTGCAGGGATGGGGC
>JANRGW010039909.1:0-46629 GCA_024733675.1 Psilopsiagon aymara
AATGCTCCATTGCTGGCGGTGTTCAAGGCCAGGTTGGACATAGCCTTGGGTGACATGGTTTAGTGTGAGGTGTCCCTTCCCATGGCTGAGGAGTTGGAACTAGATGATCTTAAGATCCTTTCCAACCCTAACTATTCTATGATTCTATGATTCACCACTGCTTTGAGCAACCTGTTCTGGGGCTCCACCACCCTCACAGTAAAGAGTTTCTTCCTTATATCTAACCCGCACCTCCCCTGTTTAAGTTTAAACTCATTGCCCCTTGTCTTGAGAAGAACAGTGTGCTATTTTCTGTCTTTATTATCTGTAATGACACAGCAATCTCTTCCAGTCTTGTCTGAGGATTCTTGGTGTTTCTCTAACGCTACTGAAATGTAATCAGAACTGTATGAAGAAAGATTCTCATAAAAGCTTTAGGTATTTTGATGTTTTGTTTCATTGTGGTTTTGAAAGCCCCCAACTCTCCAGAAGAGCTGTTCACCTATTTCTAAAGCAAGCTGATGAAGAATGTCTCTTTCTCTCAACACATGGAGGATCACGACACAGCTTGTTTTCCTTTAAACTTTTTAGTCCTCAAGACTTACGATGAAATAATAAACTATTGTCTTTAGTAATGGCAGAGCATATATGTATGCTTACCAAAGTTAGTACTAGTGTTATGGTAGGTATGATTGTTCCCATTCCCAATGTAGCTGTCTGCAGAAGAAAATAGATACTTTCACTGCTGTTCACATATTGGCAAAAAAGTGGTTATATGAAGTTGTTGACAGGATGATTGACATCGAGCTGGTGGGCAAAATTACCACCTTCAGCTAAACTCTACTGCCTCTTCATGGACATCTGATACTAAATTGGTCTCTGATCTGTTCGACTTACCATGCCAGCCTGTAAACTCCTGCAGTTCAGGAGTTGCTTCAAAAGCACATCAGTAGTTCAGGCAGTTGGAGAGAAATGCACACAGAATGGATTAAGCTTGCCACCTACGCCCCACTTAGGAGAGCATGGAATGCAAAAATAATTTGTACTCTTCCTCAGTGGTTAAATGATACAGATCATTTATCTCCATTTAAATGCATCAGATTTAAATGTAAGTCCATCACATAAATTTGTCTGATTTTAACTGAAGTTTTAGACAGCATTTTTATAAAAATAGTAAAATGATAAATGGTTATAATAAAATGGTTATAATAATGGTTATAATAATATAGTTAAAAATGGTTATGATAATTTAGTTAAAAAGAGAGATTTATTCTGAAGTTCGATTATCAGTCTTTCACGGAGCAAGATGTTTTGCAAATTTTCAGTAATCAATAGGCACATGCTGAGACTGAGACTCTAACAGAGTTGAGGGCATAGTAAGAGTTGTCCAGCTCAAACCAGTGGTATTACTCATGTTTTTAAATGGAACAGGTAGTGAGGAATATGTCACAGAGCCCATTAAAATTCAGAGTGAGTATTTAATTGATTATTTCATAAGTCTTTAAGTGCTTTGCTAAACAGAAGGACACAGTATCTATAACCTCATTTTCAACTCAAGAATAACTACTTGCTGCTGTTAAATTCTTACTTGTCACCATGCTCCACCCTTAATAACTTACTGGGAGATCATTATTGACATCCATATCTATTTTTGCTTCATCTTATTCATGCTTTCCAACATGTTCTTCTAACTTGTGATTTTCCTATTACATCTGCAGTCAAACTCACTTTATTGAGAAGTGAACCTTGCCAAAACTTGCCTGTACATGAAAAATTGCTTCCATAAAGTCTGAAATAATTACCAGCTGTGTCTTCTGAAATTCACACAAGCTACCATTCATCATTATTCAAATTTGTCTTTGGATTCTTGTACTTTGCGTTTTTATACCAAACTTATCTATTTTTAATAAATCTTTAAAAGTTCAATTTCTTTTGCAACTCATTGGTTCTTTGAAAATTATGAAAATTAAATGATCTTTTTGAAGTGAGTTTAATTTATTAGAGTTTTCAGATCAAAAACTACTGGTCTGGATACATACTTGTGGCATACAAATTCATTTAAACTTGTATTCTCAAGTTACAGAACACAGTAGGGAACATTCTCTAATTTTCAACAGAAAACTTCTAATGTAACATTTTTATATTTTCATCTGTTTTAAAAGCTATGTAGATTTCACATGAAATGAAGCAGCTAGCTTTCTTCATTTATGCATATCAACACGCGCTCAATATTAAGTACAAACAGTGCTCATATTGTTTACTAGATAACTTTAAATAAATTGGACAAATATTTCATATTAAGGTAGTTTCTTGTAACTTTTAAATCACCAGATTCTCACTTCCAGCCTTTTAAGAACGTATTTGCTCTAAGTCATCACAGAGTGATTTATAGTCATAAATATATATATGTATGCACACAAAACCACCCTCAGATAATAAGCAGAAAACCAACGTGAAAATAATTAAAAGTTGTAAGGTATGAAACACAGAAAATGGATAAGGGAAGGTGTAGAGCTTAGGAAACATACATGGTTGGCAGTGTCTCCCAGGGGTGAAAGTGGTGGGATATGAGTTGGAAGAGCCTTGAAAGGTGAAACAAAGATCTGCAGTTCACTAGAGTAGGTAAGGTACACTTACCATAGGGGAAAAAACTGCTGCTTAGAGTACTCAAGAGCAGAGATTTCATTTACTACAGATTCATTTTTAACTTTGTAAAAAACAAAAGTTTGTCTGGATTTGCTATTACCTTTGTAATACAATTTATCCTGTTTTTTTTTAATGTTAAGATTAGTAAGTATTTAATTTGATCTAGTCCACTCTCCATTGCTCCTAGAGGGAAGAGCTGCTGGTCTCTGACACAACTTAGACATGCAGATATGAAAGGCAGCATCAAATCACAAGTTCTATACAGGCTTGAAGGAGGCTGAGGACGTAACATATGAGGAAGACATCTCATATAAAAAGCTTAAACTCTTAATTCTAGGAAAAGTAATTGCATGTCTTCCATGAATTTACAGGAACAGTGATAGGTGGATTAAAGTAGTATATTATCATCTAATAATAATGATAATGGCAAGTATAACAAAAAGGACCAATAGGTAACTCAAAATTTTAAGGGGATGACAAAAATGACATGATTTACTTTTGTCCTCTTCAGATACTTTTGTAAAGATAGCTGGAAAGGAACTGTGCATATTGGACTCTGTTTTTTTTGAGCTATATAAATTCAGGTATATAAAGCGCACCTCAGCTACTAACAGAGGTTTGAAAACAAGAGGGATTACCTTATCTCATCATAACTGACTTTGGAGTATTGTAAAATCAGATTATATTCAGTTTTGTTTCCTTTTTGCTTATACTATGCGCCTTTACATCTTTCTCTTAGCATCTGCTTTTTCCTTTAAATTCTCAACTATAAACTAGTTACTGAATGACACAGGAAGATATCCCTGTATCACAGCAGCATTACGATTGTAAGCTCATTAAAAATGGGGAAGGTGTTCCAGTGCCCTGAAAGTATGGATATGAGCAAATATCTAAGATGCAAAGCCTTTAGCATGAATCTGAATGACTGAGATAAGTTTGTCTAGTTAAAAATAACTGAAGACATAATTAAAGAAGGATGGTTGCAGCAGATGTCTACATTTCAGATGCCACTACAAATACTATGGATTTATATGGTCAAAACTGTTTTTTTTGTTTCAAGTGGAACACTGCTAGCTTCTTAGTCATCCTTTTCCAGTTCCTTGTTGGCCTTTTTTGTTTTACCAGCTTGATACATCTGTCTATTCTTTTGAAAACTGAAAATTGGGATGTTCTGAGTTAAAAATCCTCCTCTTCTACCTGCATAAAATGGTAATATTTATTATTTGTCTAGCAATTTAAAAAAATTTCCAGTGAGTGTTTAGAAGAAAATAATTTTATACTGAAAGATGCCATAACAGAAATATTTCAGTCACTTCTGTATTATAAAAATAACAATAGAATTAATTTGCAGGTTTAAGCCTAAACCAAGGCAAGACCTAAAGAGTAGCTGTCTAGGGAACACAGATAGCTTTAAAATCTTGTACTTGTTTCCTGCTGCCAGAGAAAATCTTTCCTTCTTTGATTTTACTCAGCAGCATGCAGAAATGTAGGAAAGAATCACTACCATAAAATTGGCAAGCTTTTACTCAGCTGTATAACAAAATACAAGGTATGTTCCACACCTGTAATTTTCAGTCACAGAGATTTTAATAATGTAAGATTTAATTGTTTTGGCTTCCACAATAAAAGAGGTTTTAAATCTTCTTAGTTAAGGCTGCTATGCATCTTGTATAATAAATCCTTCAAATTTTCTGCACCAACCCAGGTCAGTCTTTGATCTTTGAAGCTCAAGATGGCTTCAGTGCAAGTGTTCAGAAGAATTTTTTGTATAGAGATGTCCGTTTTAGAGAAAGCAGGATGCTTTGTTACTAGATTTACGCTTTACTGCAATACACATTTGTCCAAAAATACGCCATCAATTTTTAAGCACATTGGAGAAGTTGTAACAGATCCTGAAATTCCTTCAAGAGAACTTCTTTTTTTTTTCCTCAATGTTAACCTTGATTTGATATTTATTTAATCTAGATCACAGTTTAATTAATTTCAAAATTGAAAGGATATTATCAAATCTTTATACGTACTGTTTTTGCACAGTGAATAACCAGGTTTCCAGACAAACTATCACAATTTGTGGTAGAGTGATTTAAGAAATTATGACCCTCCAGTTTATGTCCCTTTGCAGAGCAGTAGAAGCAGATGTCTACAAATGTGTAATGCTCTGTGGGTCTCAGCCTGACAGTGATGTGAGTTTAATGAACACTGGTAAGTGTGGCAATAGAGGAGTGAACACAGGTCTGGTTTTGCTGATTCTGAGAGGGCTGAGAAAAGCCTCCTGTAGAAGAGTAGCAGACACCACCTTGGAGTATCTTCTTTAGTCAGCCTGACTCATCAGGAGGCACTTAAGTGTTTGAGTAGCTTTAGCTGCCAAAGAAAGTATCCAAAGATCAGGGAAAATAAAGCCTCAATCTCTTTTTCCTACAGAGGCTGGGCACATGGACTTCCCACAGCTTTTGGGAAAGCAGGGCTGATGGATTCTGTGGGAGGAAAGAAGCCCCTGGATGGTTATTGTTGTATGGATTATGCTTTCCCCAGTCAGGTCACAATTCTGGATAGGAACAATTTTGATTTTTTTTTACAATTAGAGCTTGATTTATTTTTTTTCTTTAATTTTTTGATTGACTTAGCAGAAAACAGATACCATCTTGCTAACTTCCATGTCCTGCATGTGACTGTCACTTGTTCTCTAATATTTATATTAATATATATCAGTCATACAATAAAAGACTTTCACAGGGTATGGTATATATTGCATGGATTATGAATTCAACTTCTGATTTCATATGGGTAAGAATCTTCAGACATAATGTTTTACTCTTGGAATGTGCTGGTTCAACAAAACTAAAAAAGATCTTGCAGGAACTTAGTGACAGGATAAGTGTTATCTCAGAGAAACTTTTTAGATGCTCTGTTCCTGTTAGACAGAAATCGCAGCTTTCAGATATTCCCTTCCTGAGCAGATGCACCACTTTTCCTAAGATTATATTTCTTTTGTCAATTTACTTTGGCTAATGTTTTCAATAAATACAGGCAACTTTTCCTAATTTCAGGCCATTAAATGAATTAGCTGTGGACAGCTAAAGTTTAAAACTGAAGCATGTTGAGTTCAGAAAACAGAGACACCTAATGAAGTGTAACAGTTTTGAAAACTGCATCATGAGTCTTTCTGTATACAAAGTGGAGTGTGGTCTTGGACATTTCAAAGTGTGGAACTATACATTTTGGAACACTTACTGGTTTGCTTTTTAATACCGGTTTGCTTTTTAATACTGTTAACCCATTACTTTTTAACTATCTAACTGAGAAGAAAAATAAAGGAATGAAATTTTAATTGTTTCTTAGATACTAAAGTTTGGCCTTGTTTTGCCTGGGTGGCATGTATAAATCATTACATTAAAACCTGTGTTTTTTTAAAAAGTGACTATTCTTCATGTTCAGAAGCTAGCTAAAGTCCTACAGGTTAGTCAGTCATTGCTCGAGCACTTGTTTTTAAATTTTCTATAGTTCTATTCTTTGCACATGAATGAGTTATACCACTAACAAGCAGTTCAAAAGTGAGTGGAAAACTATTCTGCATTTGAAATTATAATGTCATCATAAATACCTGAGCAAACATAATGTATATTAAACCACATTTTCCTCACATTCTTTCAAGAAGGGCAGAGACTGTTCAGATAAAATTGTCTTTTTTTAAAGTATTTGGCAGAACTTTTGTTACCTTTATGGGGTTGACTTAAACCAGCTTCTATGTTAAAAAATTGCTGCTCTGCTCTGCAGACATCTGCGCCTTCATGTTGCTTTTAATCTTTAAGAATTTCAGTCATTTAGTGCTATTTTTCATATATAAATACACTAATCCTAATGAGAGAAGTAAACTTGATCTTGAAAAAGAAGATTCTTGCCCCTCCCTCTAATTGCTTTAGAACTAGCTCTTGAAGAAGACAAACTATTTGAAGAAAAATACAATGTTCTGTTGTTATTTTTGTCTTTTTACCACGAGATCAGTATGACATTCTTTTTATTTTAGTCACTTTCAAATGTAATCTCTTAAAACATACCCCCCCCCCATAACTGGGTTTTCAATTTTTACATTTATTTAGGATATTTTTCTTTTTTTTTTTAAATAAAATTGGTTTCTTTTTGTTAAACTAAGTTTTTATTATAATACAGAACAGCTAGAATGTATTCTTAAGACTACAGACTATTAAATGATTCTGCAATGAAACCTTTTTTTGAACAATCACAGGCTTCTAAGATGAACATTTTAAACAATAAGAAAAGTTTGAGACCAGGTTTCTGTATAGAATTAGTCACAAGGTTATAGATTTCTTTTCACTTCCAGAAGAGCTTTTATTTTTTAAAAAATATTCTAAACATACCTATGAGATTAAAAAAGACAGGAATTCTGAAGGCAAAATTTTATCTAGATTAGTCATGCAAGATACAGGAAATTTAGATTGAAATCCTTCCTTTCTTCATTCTGAGTCTCAGTAAATTCTATTGTGTTATCTGTTAGAAACTTTGAGGCAAGGTGAAGAAAATACCCTCCCCCCCCTCCATTTTAGTAATTCCCTGTGGTGTTTTGGGGGCTTTTTGTTTAGGAGGAGTGGAGTCAGAGAGCAGGATGATTTACAGGGTGATAGTCCTTCATAACTTCTGTTGCATGAGCACGGAGGTAGGCTCCATTCTGCTGCTCACCATTATGGAATGGATTTATCACTAGAAAAAAGCAGTGAGTGTTCTCTGACCACATACACACTTTAAATCACTAGTTACAGTGAACATATTTTAGAGCAAATGGGGAAAATAAGAGCCCGGTCCAGAATATGATTGATCTCATCCAAAAGTAGGTGTATGTAAGAACAGTTGCCATAAAAATTGTGACAACTTTTGCTTTCCCCTGAAGCTGCATCGTAATTCAGACTTCTCCTATTCAATAAATTGTTTTTGGCTCTATAATTACTATAAATATCAAGTGCTTATTGTTTTAACATTAGCGATGACTATAATCTCCATTTGTCCAGAAGACAAGATATCATATACAAGAATAAACAAAAGTTCTCACAGCTATTTTCTGCTTCTTCTGGGTGATTTGTGGCATATAATTCTCTGTATTCATTGATATATGGTATTTTGTACCGTCTACTCTAATCTCAATTATCTCACATGTCATTCAGCCTCATCTAGTCACTCCTGTGCTGAACATAGTAACTTGCATGTAATGTAAAGATATCTTTGAAAAAAACCCTTCAGGAAGGAGTCCAGTCTCAAGGAGGAGATAGACAAGCCAGTGCTGTTTCTCTCCTACAGTGCATGTACTTACACAGCACACTGTGTGGAGCAGAGCAGATCCTGTCTGGAGAGAAGCTCGCCTTTTGGTCATTCGAGACAATATTTAATTTCCTTAGAAGAAAACACCTCTACTCCTAATGGATGTTCCCACAAGAACTTTTTGCTGCACTTTTAGATAAAGACAAGACTGTGCGAGTGGCATAATCACTGATACTGAGTAGGAGCTGCCTACGGGCTTCTCTACAATAAGTAGCTGAGTTTATCTCACAGACAAAGATTTTGTGCAGAACAAGATGGGCTTGAAAGCCACACTGCAAGTGCAGCACAACTGGGGTTTGAGCCCATTCAGGCTAACTCTTATGTGGATCACTGATGCCTAAACATGCAACGTTTTATTGGCCAGTGTGAACACAGACCCCAAATGTTTGAAAACATTTAGTGAAAGAGTTAGAAGAACAAATTAGACATTGAGGATTAAACTGGTGTAGCAAACTCACCCCATCAGGATCAAAGCTGAATAGGTATCTCCTTGTTTTACCCCCATGTGCTTTCTAGCCAGAAATTTGGAGAAGTTGTCTGATCTAGTACCATAGATAGCAGTACACTGATGCTGGATGTCCAGCTACCCCTAATTCATTGTCTTTTTGTTTATGAATTTAAAAGGTGGTTTGTTTGGTTTTTTTTTGCTATATTACACTTTCAGCCTTGATCACCCAGTTAGAGCACATGGGGACATGGAAAAGGACAACAAAATATCTGATATTCCAATTGTACATCTTGCACAGATGTCGGGATGGGAGTGGTGAAAAAATCTTCCTGCATCTGCTCTACTTGTGAACATAGGGGAAGAGTCTCTATTTAGTAATTATTAACAATTAAGAACAATTTTCCTGGGTTCAAATTGCATGAATTATCTCTGTCCCAGACTTGCAGTTTTACAGAGAAAAGATGCCCTGGACATTTATCATGAAATATCAAGTTACAACACTGACATGCAACTGATTTCTCCAGATTTGGCTATAGATTTCAGGAGACTCACAAAGCATGACAGGAAGTGGATCTCACAAAGAATGGATATGGCAGAAAATGGATATGGCAGGATGAGAGTCTTAGAAAGGAAAAGTGCCTAATGACCTACACTTGCAGCTGGTGGGCTTTGACAGGACACTGATAGCAAAAGGAAGCCTCAGACCTGACCAGTTATTTAGTGAGTGGTCATTAAGTGGGATGAAAGGTAGTGGTGTATGATCATATGTGCAACATTCTTTGCAGCTGCAAGACAGCTTAAAACTTAAGATACATGGGGAACCTTGAAACTTAGGATACACAAGGAAGTCTGAATGAGTTTTTCGATGTACTGCATATCCCACTGCCAATGAATATTCCTTTTGTTTTAAATATCTTGCAAGTTTGTCACAACAATATGCTCAAATCTAAATGCTCATTTCAAACAGTCACTGATATAATTTCCAGTCTTTTCAATATTTACTTTCCCATATTTTTTAGGAACAATGAGATAAGTTTGGTTCTCCACAGGGCAGGTTAGTTCTAATTCTGACAACCGTTGTTCCATCTGTCACCGAACACAGTTTGCTTTTCATAAGGTCTGAATTAGCATTAGGATTTCTTTACACTTCACCAGCTTACAATTTTCAACTAATTCCGTACATTAGCACAAATTGCATTTTTAAGGCTTTCTTTGGGTAATCTGTTTTACCTCATAAACCTGTAATGCTGCAGTTCATTCGCTCAGCTCCCTTCATGGAAGTTTAGGTGCTGTGCCTGATCAGCACCTCCTGCTGAAGGAGAGAATCTGAAGTACATTGAGCAGCTCCATGAAAGTCATATGTGTAACAGCAAGCATATTCCTGAATCATTTGCTTGAATTGTCATGGAAGGTTTAGTGCTTTGAAAGACGAATCCCTGAACATTTCTGTTTACACCACACGGGTGAGGGGGAACAGCTCTGCGGTAGCAGAATGCACAAGCAGTTGCAGAGTTGATCTTGGCTCCTGGAGGCACTTTGCACTTGCTGTAGGGGAGCCTAGCTGGAAGATGGAGGGAAGGAGGGTAAGCCTTCTCTTTATCCTGGCTGCCAAGAACACAGAGTCAGGGAAATTGCTGTCATCGTCACCACTGCAGTCATGAGAAGAGACCCTAATTGTTATCTGGACCTTAAAATGACCTCCTCAATGACAAAGCCCGTCTACTTCCTCCCCACTCTCCAATCTTGCAATCATCATTAAACCTAATTCTGTATTTGGTAGACTTATCAAAGCTATTTACTTGAACCTTTCTATATGTATGCAGAAATGTATTTCACAAAGTGATATGCAATAAATTCTGCTTTCTCAAGCTTAATTCCAATCCCAGACTTCAAGGATCAAATGTTTCAAGCAGATAAGAATTCAGTTTTTGTTCTGTTACCTATATTTTTCAGGACCCAAAAATTCGCTCAAAAAAAGGTTGGATTGCCATGACCACTGTATGATCATAACTGAATATTCAGTAGAAACTTTCTACTCCTATTCTATTCTATTCTATTCTATTCTGATTTCAGTGTCATCAAGATAGCATCTGAAAGCTAATAGTGCAGTAAATGGCATATTATTTAGTACATGAGTACTCTATACATGTTCTACTCTTAAACATATTAGGTGTGATTAATCAAGTGCAGTATTTGTGATACATGTGTCTAATCTGAATGGGTCTCAGACTCTTTATAATCAGTGGAAGCACAGTAATGTGTACGATTCATCTCATTCTAATACAGATGTCATAAATACAATAAATCATGTGAATAGCACCAGACATATATTTTTTCCCTCCTTAACTCTTAAAGGTTGGCAGAAAGATGACAAAATGTTATTGTCCATTTCACCATGAATCTTCTATTATAATATGTTAAATTACATGCTGGTAAGGCATGAAATAACAAAAGTTGGCTTATTTCAAAATGCAGTGCTGCTTTTCCATACAAGTAATAGTGTTACTGACTCTGAGAAACAGTTTCAACTGGCCTTTTAATGTAAATAGAATAATTCATGCAATATGGTATGAATTGACTTATGGCCAGGTATAGCATCAGGCTACTCATAAAACATTGCTGAGCTGTGGTTGAGAATAAGCTACAGGCTGGCACTTATTAATGTTGGTTTGCTCCCCCTTTTAGAAGGGTTGACAACCTGGTTCAATTTTACTGAGTAATGGTAGTGACAAGCTAAGGATGGCTTTCCCATACCGCCAAGGGTAACCTTAGATCTCCTTGGAGGAAATTAAGTATCATAATAGTGTTTAAACATGAACTAAAGAGGCTCAATCACTTGAGTCCGTCACAACATACCTTCTACTTGCTTGAAGAGTGGGACTGCGCCAAGGTTTTTCACAGATTTACTGAGTCCTCGCCACCAGAGTGCTCATTATTGTTCCTTGCAGTGTGTACTCACGGGAAATTTTATCACAACTTGTTTCTTTTGCAAGAAACAGATGGTATTTTTCAACACAAAATAATAATAAAAATTTCATGAATGTGTTCCAGTAAAACAGAACAGTTCTTCAAGTGAGTTTTGAGCCAACTCACTGAAAATACTTCAGGTTTTGAAGTCTTTTCATTCATGTTGATTTTGGGAGAAAATGGCTGACAACTTGGAGTGAGAGGTGCACCATGGTGTTTGCCCATATGAAGGATTCTCCAGGGCAGATTAATGCTCAGGAACTTGCAACAGTCTCCCTTAAGATGCATAAACAAGGGGCTAAGCTCACAACATCTAGATCTGCAAAGAACTTCTAAAAACCGTATTGTGCCCCTTTTCTATTTATCTAGATGCAGCTCTGATAAGTGTCTGGTTATCTTACTGCAGGTGAATTAAGTGTGGTGCCACAATGATTTATTTAAAAAAGCTCGTATTTTGGATAAATTCACAGTTATGCTGTGTTGTAAAAATGCAGTGAAAAGGAGGAGTTCCTGCTAGAATAGAAAAGTATTATGAATTTTGCCCAAGGTGCTCTTATCAGGAAGCTGGCTGTTGAAGTAGTGCAGACGGATAAAAGGCACAGTAAATATGTCCAATGAACACAGTTCATGCTGCTACAGCTGGACTGGAGCTGCACTCACATTAGTGCAGTTATTTCTGCTCGTATTACAAGTCACAGTACAGGCAATCTCTAGCAAATATAGTTTTCACAAGGACGTGCTAGGAACTCCAAGCAGTGCGTATGTTTTTTTTAAATCTCTGATTATGAGGCAGCAATTTTTTTTTCTCTCTAAAATCAGATGGAAAAGATTACATATTTAAGTGATGCAATTATAAATTGATAAGGATTAGGCTTTAAAGTTCAAAACCTTGCAGGTTTCTTGTACAACATAATCCTGACCAAGATACCACTGGGAAAAAGTAAATGCATTTCTCTTTCTGCTTGTACAGCTTTACTTTCAAAGCAAGTATATCACTGTTTCAATAGTTATTGGTGCTTTTTTTTTAAATCCACACGAATCAAAAGGTTCAGAAAGCAGTGCTGTGAAAAGCCAGACCCTCCCCTCCTCTCAATTTTCTTTTTGCCACTAATGCTTACTGAATTTTTAGAATATACATAAAAACCTTAGAGGAAATGGGTTATGTCTGAGGAATGCAACTGTGAGTTCTCTCTCCAGCTAAAAGAAAGGATTTAATTTAATATTTCTTTCTTTCTTTCCTTTTTTTTTTTTTTTTTTTTTTGTAAGACCTTATCCCAATTTATTTAGATAGAGCAGATTATGAGACCATTCAAGTTACTTTCACTCTTTTTTACTGCTGGTCTAATGGCAGCAGTTAAAAGCACCACTAATGGCAAAAAAAAAAAAAAAAAAAAGAAAAAAAAAACCCTCCTCAACTTTAAATGAATACATCTGTTATTAACCATTTTCTGTCCATATTTTCCCTCTTCCTTAGTGAAAATGCTTCAAGAAGACTGTGTTCTGATTCTTCTAATACTGAAGAATTTCATTTTCCTTCTTTCTTTGTCTTATCTGCTGTCTCCTGTCCTTTGCCATGATTTCTGAATCAAAGACAGGGAGAGGGAGATGAATTTGCAGGTTTGAAGATTAAAAGGAGACGTCTGAACTGGATAAGAAGCATTTCTCTCTGCTCCCTTTCTAGAGCCCAGAGAAGGGTTCCAGCCGCCAGCTCCTCTGTCAAGTCCTGCCAAATGCCAGGGCTTCTGCCCAGCACTGTATTTCCAGCCCAGAAACCGTTCACCACCCCTCGGTGGCTGGAGAAACCCTTGTCTGCCGGGGGCACTTAATATTATTGGTCTTCACTTCTGCTGCTCTCCCTACCCCTCAATGACAGTGCTTTCAACTTCTTGATGATGGACCCTATTTCAAAATTATCTTTCTCTGAGGTGTTTGTACGTGAAGGAATGAGGAAGTCCAGACTCACATGCAAGACTTCTATTTTGATGCCACATCTTAAGTCAGACAAATGCCTTCAAATCTGGTGAAGTTCATCCTTGTTCAAATTTCAGCTTTATGCAACTAATTTCCTGAAGTGATTGGTGCAGGTTTGCATGTCCTCTCTTTATCTTCTTAGAATGGGGCTGCAAAGCTGGCCAAAGCCCCTCCACATCTCAAACCACACAGGAGACAAAGCAGTACATCATACCACAAAGGCAAGATAAAGTTTCTTTGTCTTCAAGGAGTGATTTACAAAAAGCTAGGGAAATAGTTCTGGTATTCTAATTTCTCTACAGGACACCAAATGTTTGGTCTGTCAAAATATTCAAACATACTCTTAAATCCAGATGACCTCTAATAGGCAGAAGCAGAAGCATAAGCATCTTCCTGAATCAGAGCCACAAGTACAGTATATTTAGAACTGCTAATATCTCCAATATAGTAAGATCTATTTTTATGAAATGACTGTCCATGGAAGGGTAACGACATCAATATGCAGCCTGTAACATGATTTATTAACCACTGAGAATATCCCCCAGCAGAGTTTGTTGCACTGCTCAAGGAAACAAGGAAGCACAGAGACATTGTTAGACAAATCCCATGTGGAAAAAATTCTTTAAAATGAAATCCTCATTGACCTAAGATATCAGAAATACTTATGATAAAAGGAAGAAGCCATTACTTTCATCTGAAAGTCCTTATTACACATATTTCTACTGAGGCTTTTGTTATTTGTTATTTTTCAGTACAAATGCCTGAAACAAAACACAAGCATGTTAGCCTTTATAGCCTTTCTGTTAAGAGTGTGTTGTATGAAAAAAACATAATGAAGTTTGAAGCTTAAGCTGAAACTGAAGCTATTGGCGCAAAGTGGTGGTACAACTATGGTGTTACTTTCAAAGGGGCTTCTTTTGAGTTTGTAGGGTAGGCTATCCAAACAAGAAGTATGTTTTATTATCTCACATCCAACTAATCAGAGAAAAAAATTATTACTTTTTTATTTAGCATCAGTAAGAGGTCTGGGTCATTGTGAGCAAAATGATAAAGGTTCATTGGTATGAAGCCAAGCCAATCTGCATAAGCACAAACCTAGAGCTTCCTTCAGTATCGAGGGCCTTCTCTGGTGTACATCCTTTGAAATGGGAAAGTACAGCGTCAACTAATTTTCCCCTCTATTTCATTGACTGCCCTAAGGCAACACAGAAGGTAGCCTCCTATGATGGTGGGGTATGGTACATGTCAGAAGGTATTAGAAGGAATTACCTACCTACTTATCTGTCTGTCTGTCTATCTATCTCTCTGTCTATCTACCTATCTATCTATCTACCTACCTACCTACTGAGACAGCTCATTTTTTGACACAATCTGTACTCTTTCACAGTATGTGTGTGAGGAATTCATGGCACAGCAATATGTAGAGCTGTAAACAGCATGTGAACAAAATGAAGACTAGCCAGTTCCTTCTAGGTGCGAAGGCAAAAAACCACTGATAATTAAAATAAAAAGGAACAAAATACACACAAAACAGTTACTTTATGAAACTCACAGCCTTCATGGAATGAACAAACAACATGAGAAAGCTCATGAAGCATGTCAGTTCCATTTTTTTCCACTTTTGCCAGTGATGCCAGAGAAACTGATTTTCTGTTCTACACAGTCTTGCAAAACTGAAAGTGAAAGATTAAAAAGTTTGATATTAGGCATAATGTCGTTGCAATTTGAATGTTGGTGTTCAGGCGTTGGACCTTTGGTAATGCACCCTGTGGACTCCCTCAAGCACAAATACGAAGTCCTTTGGCATTTTGTGCATTTTTGCTTAAAGTCAAGGAATAGACTTTCTTTTTTCTCTGCTTCTTTCAAGGACTCTGAAGACTCTAAGACAGGTTTTCATAACACCTCTTCAAACGTGAACATGAAATAAGAGTGTTCAGAACTGTTCTGAAGCAGTGTGATCCCCAGCTCTGTCTGTCAGGCAACTTGCAAGTCGAATGTTTAGAATAATAATAATTATGGGCAGAGACAGTTAGATGTTGTGATTGTCATTATTATTGGAACACTACATAACAAATAGTTTAACTGAATTACTGAACAGCACACATCTGTTTGGCTTTACATAATATACTTAACTGTGGGAAATATTCCTGCAAATATTCAAATATGCAAATATGTTCTATGCAGAAACAAATAGGAAATCACTGCATTACAGAGATTGCTGTTGATTTGGACAGTTCTGTTTCTCTGTGAAGAATCACACAGGTTATGATTTTCTTTCAAGGTGGGACAGAGCTGACAGAGAATCCAAGGGATAGATGACACTACTTCCCTACAGCAGTATGTCCATAATAGTGGATCCTGGCCCAAGTACACACATGGGTATAAATTCAGTCCTTTAAACCCAGCTCCAGGAAATATTTCAGAAGTCAAGAATAGTCTTCCAGTCTTCCTAATGTATTCTTGTATTAACAAGATAATCTCTAGAGTGCTAATTATGTTTGTGACTATTTGCAGACACTCACCTGCTAGGAACCGTGCACAGGCGTCCTGTCTCCCTTCTACTTCTGCACACCTGTAAGTTGAGTATGCCCTGTGAATTCATCTCCAACTGGTAGTGGCATTTAGACAGAAGGTTTGGGCCCCAGTATAGCAAATCGCATAGTCACATGTCTACATTGACTTCTGTGAGACTCTTTGCATGCTTAAAATGTAATAAGTCTGTTAAGTGCTTTTACTGGATAGGGAATGCTGCATATATCATACCATTACCAGCTTCTAAGCTATCCAATTTCACTTAAGCATCCAGTTTGCTCATGCAGGCAGTGTTTTAGACTGGCTGATGGGATTACAGTAGTCATCAAAATGTATGTAACAGGTGATACATTATTAAATCTCAAAGCTTTGACATTTAATTTTCTAGAAGCAGTTTCAGGTCCACAGTGCCCCGGAACACAGTCAAACCTGGCTTCCTAATGGTCTGAAAACTTTCAGCTGGAATGCTCTGATTTAATTGTGGAATATTTTCCCTCTCAACTTATTACCAGAAGTTCAAACACAACAAAAGCTTGAAATGTTGAACTGGTGTTTGCAACAAAATATTAATAGTCCTATACAAAAAAATGCTGCATTTTAAACTAGTGTTATATGCAAAATGAAACTTACCTGAAGGTATGAATGTACCACTTATCTTTACATGGATATCACTCACCAGATTGCAAGTATCTTTAAAGAAAAGTTTTGAAATTACAGTTTTTGTGTAGCTTGAAGTTGCATACGGTGATGCAGCGGCAAAACTACACAGAAAATACATAGAATCATTGAATAGTTAGGGTTGGAAAGGACCTTAAGATCATCTAGTTCCAACCCCCCTCCCATGGGCAGCGACACCTCACACTAAACTATATCACCCAGGGCTATGTCCAACCTGGCCTTGAACACCGCCAGGGATGGAACATTCACAGCTTCCCTGGGCAACCCATTCCAGTGCCTCACCACCCTTAAATAAAGAATTTCTTCCTCATATCCAATCTAAACTTCCCCTATTTAAGTTTTAACCTGTTACTCCTTGTCCTCCCACTACAGTCCCTGATGAAGAGTTCCTCCTCAGCATCCCTGCAGGCCCCCTTCAGATATTGGAAGGCTGCTGTGAAGTCTCCACGCAGCCTTCTCTTCTCCAGCCTGAACAGACACAACTTTCTCAGCCTATCTTCATACAGGAGGTTCTCCAGCCCCATGATCTTCCTCGTGGCCCTCCTCTGGACTTGTTCTAACAGTTCCATGTCCTTTTTATATTGAGGATACCAGAACTGTACACGATACTCCAAGTGAGGTCTCACGAGAGCAGAGTAGAGGGGCAGGATCACCTCCTTCAATCTGCTGGTCATGCTCCTTTTGATGCAGCCCAGGATACGGTTGGCTTTCTGGGCTGCAAGAACACACTGCTGGCTCATGTTTACTTTTCCATCGACCAACACTCCCAAGTCCTTCTCTGCATATCACCAGCAGGGAATGGACTTAATGTTACAGTTTGATTCTAGCAATGCTTTGCCTGTAGGGTTTAATGACAGTATTTCCTCTGCTTGTACAATTTATCTTGATTATTCATTTAGACTACTTTGATTACAATAACACCATCACAAATCTTTCTGATGCATTTTCTATGTAAAACTTCGGCTTTACACTTTGAGTAGTGAAGTGATTTCAAACCCCTTAAACTAATTTTTCTGTATGTTTGAGATCCCACAGGACTGGCAGATGTCAAATGATGACAGGAAAAGATAGGTCAGTACCTCAATTCACAGTTTGGGAATGTGCATTCCAGTTTTCCCCTGGTGGAAGATCTCTTCTTTCCCGTGTCATGGATCCTGCAGTGGGTTGGCAGATCATGGCATGGGATCACAAAGAGTGACCTCCACAGCTCTGCCAATAAATTAATCAAAAGACCCATTTCATACTCTATAACAAGACAGAATCTAAGTGCAAGTGTGAAGAGGTGTACTGTAAGTGTTTTAGGTTCATTAGGTCTCTGAATAACAAGAATATTGTAGCCACAAAACCTCTGGTCTTAGTGAAATGTCACCTTCACCCAGTAAAGTGATAACTGGAGTCCTAAGAGTAAGTGGTCTGAGAAAAGAACAAGATGCAGATAAACCCACAATGTGGTTAACATTAAAACTGTGAACATCTTGCAGGAACATCAGATTTTTCAACATTTTTTTTCCCCACCTATTTTCTGTATTGGCTGGCAAGGTCCTACTGCACAGCTGACTACATCCGCTACTAGAAATCTGTAGATTAATTGTTGACAACAAACAGGCATTCTGCTACCCCACTTGAAATGAGTGGGAGTGCAACCAGAGCAAGCACCAATTTGCTCTCAGCACTAACAGTGAGACTAACAGCAGGCTCTTTCAGGACTGAGCACCTTTCTCAAACTTGTCTTGGAAGCAGAGATTTTGAGAAAAGAGAAGCAAAGAAACACAGTTCCTTTCAAAACTCAAGTTTAATAATTTCCAATGATGCACACTGTGAATTCACTTACTTGTTTGCAAGAATATGTACAAAGGTTAATTCAAAAGTAGTTTTCCTCTGAAAGGGCCTTTATGTCTCTGCCCTGACTTTAATAGCTGCATAAGTGAGTGCCAGATGAGACAGCTGTAGATAGGACAAAAATCAATAGTTATCGCCTTCTGAGTCATCACTAAGACTCTTTTGGCCATTAACTTACAGTTTCCATGACTTCACACACAGTGTTAGATCCTAAAAGCCTGCTGCAATTATTCTATTTTCTTACTACCAATGGACTACAGCTTTTTTAAAAATCCACTTCTGTCTCCACACATTTGTTTCATCTATGTGAAAATCATCATTAAAAAAACACAATGGCATGGTAGCAAAGAACATTTTGTAGAGAATCCCTCCTCTAGGAGTTTTAACATTTCAAAGAGTGGTATGGATCCTCTTACATCAGCTCAACAATTCCAGCAACAAAGCCATTTGCAACTCAGAGAGTTACACTTTCATGATGGTAATGAAATTTGGCCTATCTACTGCAGCTGAAAAATCTATACATATAGAATACACTATTCCTGGGAGAAAACCCTTCCATCAACAACTTGACTTAAGAATGTTTTCAATGACATTGACATCCTGATCTGCCATCCTGACTTCCACATTTGTGCATCAACGGAGATGCTTCTGGAAGTTCCCACTAAGCAGGATGTAGAGAAAGGGATTAATGCTGCTGCTGGCATAGCTGAGGCAGATGGAGATGTAGTAGCTCACGTAGAAGGTCAGGGTTGGCTGACAAAGCTGATGATTCATGTGCTGGATCACATGGAATGGAGAAGCACTTACCACAAACACGCTGACTAAAGCAAACCCCATCTTAGTGAGCTTCATGATTCTTTGCCTGGGGATACTGGTGGTGTTACTACAAACAAATAGAAGAAGGATTCCTAGCGTGGAAAGTGCAGATTGGAAAATGATGGCATGAAATGAGTTTACTAATGAATGGCTGTTATTTGAGACCAAATTCACCTACAGTGCAAGTAAAGGCCAGCTCTCAACAACTTAATATATTTTGCTTGTACATTATTCTCTCTTCTTATTAGGCTGTATGCCACATACAGGAGCCATTTGAGAATAGTTTACATATATTTGATGAAATACTGGCAATTATTTCCATTGAGTATGTTTACTCCTTTTCAGCATGAGAGCTTTATAGCTTTCCATCCTTTTTCATCTATAACTACATCTTTTTGCTAACATCTGGAAATATCCACTTAAAACAAGACAGGGGGGTTGGAACTAGATGATCTTAAGGTCCTTTCCAACCCTAACTATTCTATGATTCTATGATTATGAGCTTAAAGGAGACTTAGAGCAAAGAAGAAAATGATACTCCTGACTGGCAAATTAAAAACTACACTAAAATGGAAATCAATTTCCTTTTTGACAGAAAATTGGTACAAGCAGAAGAGCTGCTGTCATAGAGACTGGGGAATTGCATTTCATCTGTTCATGTGCCAATTTTCTTTTATTGCCTGATTTCCCCAAGCTGCCAGCAGTGGCTAGGGATCTTTGTGGGGCCTGGAGTCCCCTTTCCACAGAATGGGCAGTGCAGCCTGGAGACACTCAACCTGCAGCTCCCTGGGGCATAGCAGCTGGTATCAGACCGGGTACCTATGTTCTCCCTGAGTTTCCCAACCTCTGAACCGAGATCTTGGAGCCATGAGACCCAGATAACCTCTCGCAGCCAGAAGTACAGGGTTGGGTTGTGCCCTTCTGTAGTCCTCAGATAAACGGAGAACTTCAGATAACTTTCTCCACAATGTTTCTCTTTATCCAAGTTACCTTGCTTCTTCCCCTGAATCCCATCCCTAGTTTGTTTCCTGGGAACATAATAGAGTGTCTGAAGCAGTGAATGTTACATGATGCATTGTTTAACTGTTGCTTTAGGATTGGTCTTTTTGTCCTGTTAACATACAAAACCTACACCAGTCTGAGCAGAGCATGTGATATAGGAAGAAGCATGAATAATACTTTACCTTCCTTGCTTGTTTTGCTAATATATCTTCCATGTGTAACATAAAATTAGAACATAGCAAACAAATATCAGGGGTAAAGGAAAAAAGAAAGTTGTTACAGTAACATAAAGCATGTACCCGTAAAACAAAATGTAAGAGGAACAAACAAGATTATTACACAAATGCAATCACATAAATGTAAAAAAACATAAATGCCATTTTTCATAAAATGGTCTCTGATTTGCAATTATTGATTAGAGATACATGGAGCTTGTTTTAGATAGCAGCAAGTACCTAGAACTGCAAGTACTTGTAAGTATTAAGTCTGTGTTTAGCACTTCTTGCAATATAGTCAACTACAAAAAAACCCCCAGAAATGATACCTCTCAGCTTTCCAAGTTCTTTATGTCTGTACTTTTTGCAGAACCTGGGTAATTAGTGAAAATTCTTGCAAACATTTATGCAGGACTTAGTCTGTTTAGTCCCCTGATATTTTGCTTGTCAGATAGTGATCAGTAGATCATCTTCTGAGCACAATCTTTTCTGCTATTCTTGCACCATTAGTGTAATCTAATTGACACCAGCTTTTCCAGCTGGTGTGTTGGTATTTTGTTGCAATTCAGGATATTTTACTTTTATTATTCTTTATCAGGGGAATTTCTATCAAAGAAGGAAATTAGATTGTTATGTTATAATTTGTTCGTGACAAATAAACAGTTTTTCTTATTGCTTTACAGATTGATATCTTGGTTATTTGTTAATCTTTCTGGTTTCTGACACTCATTGTGTTTTAATCTGTCGACCTGGTCATACCATCTGAGAGAGAATAGACTAGAGTGAATTTCCAAAATTCTTTCAAATCTGTTTTACTCCTATGGTCTTTTGTTTTGTTCATGCTATTAAGGGCGTCATGTCCTTCACAAGTTCTTGAAAATAATCAGTCATATTACAGGAATTGTTTTTACTCATACACGAAGTCTTCAGCAGTGAATTTCATTGAGCCTTGCAGACATTAAAATAACTAACTTCTGACCTGCTACACTTTTTTTTTTCTTTTTCTGGTGCTCTGGAGTTAAGATTAATTCCATTAAAAATCTGGTTGTGATTCAGTTGGAGGGGGGCTATGAGAAGGGAAGCTGGAACAAAAAAGGCTCCAATACACTCTTATAGGTTTTGTCTGCATTAACAAGTAGTACAAATGACTAGGGAAAATCTGTAGAGTGAAGTATTTGGTGCTTAGGACATGAGGCACTATACTCATGTTTGCGGTTTAACTTTGAACTTTCTCTAATTGAATCCTGTGGATTAAGGACTGAGTACACAACAGTGGTTGGAGTCCATTCACTGATTTTCTGGAACATTTTCTCTAGTCTGATTTCACCTGAAAAGAATATAGAACATGTGATCTGAGACTGCTGAATATGTGACCTCAAGTGTAGTAACTGCAGAATATTGGGATACTCACTCCAGAAATACCTTCCTTATCCAAATGAACATGCTAAGTTAAAACCACTCAGTATCAGCCAAAAGTTGCTGTCTGTTACATAAGGTTTCTAAAATTTTCTTTCGTGTCCCTTGGTAGTCATCACTAAACAAGCTAGCATGAATTCAACAAGTGTTCGTTTCATTACATACTAATAGAAACCAAAATTTCTTTTCATATCAGGCCAAGTAAATAATGCATCAAAAGAAAGGATTTTCTGCCATTACTTTCTGAAATGGCAATGGACAACAACAAAATTCTAGAAAGCAACCACTTCTCCAAACCACTCTTCTGCTTTAGTGTAGTGGACTGGATGTTCTCTCTTTCAAAAATGATTGTTTTGTGGAGGGTCATTTGGTGATTTGTAGCCAGATTAGCTGTGGAAGTGCTCAAGGCCAGGTTGGATGCGGCTTTGAGCAACCTCGTCTAGTGGAAGGTTGTCCCTGCCTGTAGCAGAGGGATTGGAACTGGATAATACTAAGGTCCCTTCCAAACCAAACCATTCCATAATTCTATGTTTCTAAGTAGGCAGATATCTGTTTGGCCATGAGATACTGGAAAGCCATATATGCTAACTGAGGAGTGTTTACTCTCTTCTGTGATTTATATCTTCCGAATATGACAGTCTGCCAGGTCAGAAAGGGCAATGAGTTTCCACTTGCAAGCAATGGTTACCTAAATGCAGCAAGAGGAGCAGAAGTCTTTATCTATCTGCTACATTTGTTGTGCTTCATCTTGCTGAACTTGGTCATGCTGGGGCTGCCCCCATATTACCAATGTAAACTGTTGTAATGATCAGAATGACGTAAGGCTCAGTTTCCACAATTAACTCTATTTTATTCTATTCCATCCATCTGCCTGTCAGGAATGTCAAAGACAAAACGGGTGATATCTTCAACACCAGCTGAAGGCATGATCCCCTGAGCATTGAAAGCTTACCAGGGAAAATCATCAGGTGTGGTTAAATCAGAAGCAGAACTTTCCAAACCATAGAATCATAGAATCATAGAATAGTTAGGGTTTGAAAGGACCTTAAGATCATCTAGTTCCACCCCCCCTGAAATGGGCAGGGACACCTCCCACTAAACCATGTCACCCAAGGCTATGTCCAACCTGGCCTTGAACACTGCCAGGGATGGAGCATTCACAACTTCCCTGGGCAAAAATCCATCTTTGAATTTGATTACTTTTGAGTACGCCCACACAGGAAACACAGAATAAGTGATGCCACCCATAAATATAAATTGACTTGAATTGTCTTTGACCTTGTTCTCAGACAGCTTGGACGAAATGGCTGGACAAGAGAGAGGTACTTGCAAAACAAGGTAACAGGGAAATAAAATAGAAAAAAAAAAATAATATTGAGGTTAAAATTATTGACCACAAGATAAAAATTCTAAGAATAACCATTGAAAAGGAAGGAAACTGCATTTTTTAAAAAGTTGTCTAGTACAACATGTCGTAATGGATTTTATTTAAGCAATTCTCTTAATATTCAACAGGTGTCGTTAAAATTGATTATGCTTTCTGTCACAATATTATTTAATTAGTAGAATAAGAGTTTTTAATAAATAATAGTAGATTAGCATGTAAGAGAGAAATCTTAAAAATTCAGACATAGAAGCAAGCAGAAACAGAACTAGAAGTTAGTTCTGGAAAAGAACTGGAGATAATTTAATGCAGGCAAGACTTTTATTTAAAATATATTGAACATCTTGATATGTTTGAGCTCTTCAATATTTTATAGTTGTGACTAAAATGTATAGTCTCCATGTAACCAAAGATACAACTAAAAGACTTTGTAACCCTAGAAGTAGCCTTTAGTTAGCAGCAGCTTATGATACAAAACAAATTTGATTTCTGTTTTGTGACCTTCACATTTGTAAAAAAGGGTGAATGTGAAGCTACCAGATCAAAATGGATCAAAGTGGGCAATCTCTGAGCTGAAAGCAGATTATAAAATGCAATAATTCATATGTCATAAAAAAAAAGAAAAGGGTGTTAGAGGGGAGGCTCTTTTTCCCTCTATTTTTGTCAGGAGTGAGTAGGGTAGGCACAAAGTCCCCTGCATTTGCTACACTTTTCTATTTCCAGATAAGGTCAGACTACCTACTAGCACTACCATTAATACATAATTTAACTTTTTTTGGTAAGAATGGTATCAGATCACTTTTGAATAAACTCAGCAAAGGTAAAGAAACCTAAAAAAAAATTTCTTGCTTTCTCTTTCCATTCTTTGCCCATGCAGAATCTGGCATACTGGGACCACCTGCAGCTCTGGCCAAACGGTACTGGGTGCAGACAGTAGGTGAGAGGCTGAAAGTATTCATTGCTTTGAGTTGGTCCTGCTTTAAGGCTGTCAGATTTGCTGTGTTCTGCAAGGTAGCTTGAAAGGAGCTGCAGCACTGCTCTGCAATGGCTTTGAGGTGATACAGCCACACAGACAAACAGAAATAAGCTCAACCGACCTCACTTTGATGCTCACCAGGCCAGCTGCCACAAATACAGTTCTCTTCAGCAGGGTCTCCTGGTGGAGACCTTGGCAGAGGGGTGGTTCTCTTCACACTGCTGTCATCTTAAGAATATGATCAGTTTTGTTCCCCTCTTGATATGAGAGGTCTATTGCTGCTGCCCTAGCCCTGCCAGTGGCATCTGTACTCATTGCCATCCAGACTGAAGGCGACGAGGCTTATGGTTCTGCCTTGGCCCCATGCCCACCAACTCATTTTCTATGACAGGGAAAAGGACAGGTGGAAGTACTCAACCTCTGGCAGCAGGAGCTGGTGTGTGGTTGAGGAGCCATAATATTGAAGAGAAATGGGGAAGATGTAACTAATGGAGAAAACTCAGTTCATCCATTTATCAATCTAATTCTTCAATTAATGACAAGTAATACAGTTAATTAAAGCTCTGAATGTCAAAAATTTACCCAAAAGTGAGGGAGGAAGCTTTCAGGCTTTTATTTATTTTTCATCTTTTAATATCTATTTTATGACCAGCCTCTACAAAATGGATTAAAAATTTCATTCTGCCCTCTTCAAATGTATTACGCATGACTTTTTCCATGTAAAAAAGTGGGAAGAGATTTAAATAATAGCAGTGAAACACAGCTCTGTCATGTGAGTTAGATTGACTCAGTTTCTTCTAAAAAGACTACAAACTCTGAATCATAGCCACAGAAATCTGAAATTTTCTGAAATTAACTGAAAATTAATGACTTGCTAGCTGCCATGAGCAAGGCAAATTACTCTGAATTTAAACAACACTTGGAAATCATTTTCTTGGTGACTGATCATTAGCAGCTTCTCTACCAAATTCTATCTTCTAGACTTTGTGTCAGGGTACTTAAAACCTATGCAACTGGAAAGGATAAAACTGAGAAATATTTAAATACTGGTGAAATTTTCACTGAATTTTAGTTCTTGTAGAGCAGAAAAAAAAAAAAAAATGACAGCTCAACAAAACAAAACAGTCCATGTTAGCGTAACACGAATGTTAAGATAGTTTCAGGTACTGCCTAGAAGCACCGTTATTCTAAATGGTTATCATCTACATGCGGAATTCCACAGTGCTTTTGCTCAGCTTATATAAGGAAGCTGATTTGGAAAGTACGTCGTTCTTGCAGAAGACTTTTTTTCCCAGAAACTAGCATTTTTGGTGCATCCTGAACAAGTGCCATTAAACCAGTAGCAACATAAGTGACTAATTCTTTATCACTCTTAACATATACGAGATCTAGGAACAACTCTGTTTCTAACAGTGAGCTATTTATGCAGAAAAAACACAATAAAAGGAACAGTCTTCATAAAATGTGATTCCTTTTTAAAAGCACTTAATGAAAGAAACCCAGGTGTAGATAAGTCCGCAAGCCTGTGAGAACAAGGTGCCTGCAGCACCTCACTTGCTTGGTATTGTTGCCCTTGTGTCAATGAAGATCAGAACCTGTTGCATAAGATCAAGAAAGATTTGTATTTCATGTTTTATTAGATTATTTTCATTCTTACTTGAATACGATTAGGAAATATATTTCTTTAATTATTCAAGTTTTGCAACAATCAAGTTCTTTTCCCTAAATAAGGTTAAAGTAATGGCCATTATTGCTAGAATCAACAAAAGCCTTTTCTGGCACATGATATCTTAAAAAGCTTTCTCTAATTTCATGCAGTTTTTCTCAGTCCTCATAATAGTCACGGAAAGAACAGAAATCCTCTACATTTGCAATGGTAGAGCTACTTTGTTCCATTCTTGGTACAGCTACCTCTCCTGTTTCACTGGCTGCCTCATGGAAATAGCTTCTGACACTGATACTGCTTACAGGTTCTGTGTAATAGACAGTAATTTACAGGCTTCTCAAGTTCTTAAAACTTGTGATTACTATGGCTTTCCACAAAATTTGGCCTCTTAGTCTCCATGTAAGCACATTGTACTATGCATACTTTGAGCTTGCTTTCATTTTTTAAGTGGTGCAAACAACATCTCTAAGCAGAGTAAGGGAGCAATACTGCAACTCTTTTTTAAAGTGGCAGCAAATATGTTTCCAAAGTAAGAAAGCTGAAGACAGTTACAGTGGACATTACAAACTGTGAATAAACTGATAATTAAACAAAGTATTTGTGAGAAAATTGAAGTGTATAAGATGGAAATAGGGTTTGTCAGGGAAGTACAGAAAAGTAACATTACTAGCTGACATGGAGGAAGAAGTGTGCCTAACCAGGCTCCTCTCTTCTCACTGGCTGCACGGAAAGTGACAGGACATAATATTCCATCCTGTGCTGTACTCTTCACACACCCTGTGAATCACCTTTTAGACATGCCTACTGCCTGCTGTTAATGAGAGACTGAACTTTAGCTGGAGCCTACAGTTGGATCACACAAAAAGTCCTTAATGCTTTCATGTGTTCCTCCTTAGCAGGGAAGTTTCAGTGAAAACCTCCTTTTGTTTCAATCTGCTTAAGCTCACAAGGTACCTAAACATAAAGACATTGGTTATTTGCTCTTTCATTAAGAGTCTAGAACTATATATTACACAAAGGTTTTTGAGACATGTTCACATGCACAGAGATTTATTAGAAGAATCTGTAGCTGATGGCGTATAGTTACTTAAAGGGAAAAATCAAAATGAAAGGAGAAAGAGAAGAAGCAGTGGTGGAGCTTCAGACAAGCATCCTTCTCTGGATTTCTTCTCCAGTGCAATACATGGTCCCCTTTCTAATGTTTTTACCGCAGTATCAATACAGTTTTCATCAAGACTTGCTTCTTACCAGTCGCTCTTGCCTTTGAGGCTGTTGGTGTTGCTCTGCTGAGGTTGCACACTGACTTGCTGTTAAGTTTGGGGCACGCATGTTTTTGGGTCTGCTAATATCAACCAGAAGCTTTGACCACAGGGTAGGAAAAGGGAGGGGAAGAAGGGGTGATTCTCACGCTGGTGGTAGTTACTTCCCATGAGAACCCACTGTAAGAAAGCTGTTGGGTTTGCAGGTGCAGGGCTGGGAGGATAACAGTGAAAGATCCACAGCGTGGGAACAAGGGGAAAGGACTGCTCCAGAGGTTCTGGGAAAGGCTGCCACGGTGGCTTGGGTGATTGTGCACAGAGCTGCCAACAGAAAGCCAGCTACAGAGCCTCAGAGAGAGGGCTGCTAGCATGTAAAAGGCTGAAGTTCTTAAGGCACCATGTGACATGTGACTCAACGGGTGGTACTGCCTTTGCCCAAATGACCAGAGGGCAACGCAGCTCAGAACTTATCAACAGTGAATGTAACTCATTCTGATAGCAGCTGCAGTCTCATGGCTATGAGACTAATGTAGTTTGTAATAAAACTAACTGCATTAATGGTATTGAAGATCATTAAGGGAAGGAATGGTGTGCGCAATGGAGCCCTCTAGCCTGAGATAGGCACTGAATCCACACCTTCCAACTCCAGAGGTGCCTGTCACTGCCTATGTGTTGGCTCTTTTTATTGTGTAGAGAGTGTTTCCCTGGATATAGCTGAATTTTCATAGGATTCTTTCAAAAGAAAAGCACAATTTGGTAATGATGTATTAAAATATGGCCTGCATATAACTGCACTTCCTTAAGTATTGTAAGATGAGTTTCCATACTTTCAATTATTTTTCTAGATATTTTCATATAGTGATATGTTAATATAAAGGATAATTTACCTGGATTTCTAATTCTGATTTTTAATATTCAGCTCAGCAAAGGGAAAAAAAAAAGTCATGTAATGAATTTAAAGATGCAAAGGAAATAATTAGGGTGGATGGAGTGAAGACACCACCACAAATTCAATTCAACATAAATAATGTTATTTTCTTGATAGAACTTGAACTTTTTCCTGCCTGCCATTATTCACATTTACCCTTCCCCAGACAGTAAAAAATTAGTCTCACCCTAAATACATATCAAGCATCCTTTGTCTTCATTGTTTTGCAGCAGTTGGTTTCTATTGGTTGCTTCAGTTTGGGAGTAATTTTCAATCCTGCATATTGTCCAGTGATAAAATTGTGAAATTCCATGTTTGGTGCATTTGGGAAAACATGCTGGTTTTCAAATAAGGGGTAATTTAATCTTCAAACAGAGAGTGGAGCTTGAAGTCAGACATCTGCCCTCATCTGACAAAGTAATTCTCAGTAATGAAAGAGTCTTTTACTGGGAAAAGTCTGAAGAATACTTACCTGAAACAAACAACGGGAGTGTCTGAGCTGCATCTCTGAGACAAGAGAGTTGGAGAAGGAAGCAGTGATGGAACCTGCAGAGCTCTCAAAAAGTTCAAGGCATAGAGCGCCTGTTACCTATGCGTATTGCCGCATTTCTTTCTGCCTTTCTGCAAAACTTGCTGTTATAATGCTGCCCGGAGCAACATCTATGAGACCAGCTACCACCATAGTGCATAGTATGATTGCAAAGGCCAAGGTGACACTTTGGAAGTATTTAATGAGATTTTAAAAGGCTTTTATGTTTTCCTCTGGCTGAGATGCTTGTGACTGGATGTGAAGTGAAACAAAGAGTGATAGAAAAAGGAGTGTGAAGAAAGAGTAAATGGATTAGTCCATGGCAAATCCAGTGGGTCTGGTTTTAAATAACTGAAAGCTCATGACTTTCATAGAGATATGGCCTCACCTTACCAGCGATACTGCCTTGGTAAATTTTAATTTCTTAGAGCAACATTACAACAATGGGCAAACCAGGAACACATTTTCTCATGCCTGTCAGTCTCAGCTGCTGCAAACACTTGGAGCACCTGCCTGTTTCTTCTCAGCCGTCACAGAGCTACTTACTCCAGATTTATCTTCCCAGCTTCACTTCTCCCTTTATGTGGCTGAGGCCTTCAAGGGATAGGCTGAATAAATGTTTATGCAAGCCTTAAAATTTACTGGTACCCTATGTAACTCTCAGATTTCAGGAGCTTGCTCGGAGCCCTTTTCCCATGCACAGAAGCACTTTGGAAAAAGGATAGTCACAAAAAGCAATTATTTATTGGCTATTACATTAGGCAACAGACAGCTAGGACTAACAAGATCCTAGGCTGAGTCTTAGTACTGTATGGCACCCTTGAGTCTTTGCTGTACAGGAGTGAAGTGGCATCTTCAGACTCCCTGATTTTTTGTTAGTATTTTATAATACTTTGTGCCAGTGTTTCTCTTCTTGATTCTCTGAACTGCTAACCATCTCCACCTCAAAAATCTTGTCTCTGTCTTTGATCTATCTAAACTTTCTTAGCGTACATTGATCTACTCTAGGTATTTTTGCACCGCTTAACATTTAGCAACTTTTTCAGGGGGTTGAGACAAATTTATGTAGCTGTGCCATACCAGAAGTACACCTTGGATCACAGGCAACCAAACCCCTGTCAAAAACATCACACTTTTTCTTTGAACCAAAGTTTGTAGAAGTAGTCAGCAGCAGGTGCATTCTGTAAAAAAGGACACAAACAGTGGCATTTTCCTGTGACATGCTCTGGTGAATTCATTTTAAAAGGAATGAGATGTGCCTCACAGCATCCTGTCACAGAAAGAAAGGCCAGCATAGGCTTTACCAGCTGCCATCTTGTGCGCCGTGATGGAATAAGGGATGACGTAACTTCTTATTCTGCATCAATTATTTAGAATGTGTAATTCTCAGTTCTCTTTTAAAAATGTCATAGACCAAAGTGTTCCTTTGACATTTTAAAGAAGTCACTAACATAGCTAATTGCAGTGTTCATCTTCAACTAAAGTCAAGTGGCTTATTGGAACACTCCATGTAACAACATTTAAGTGAGACATTATACTGGGTCCCATCTCACCATCTTTCTTGTCTTACCAGACACAGCAACATAGCACAAAAGTATATCAATATTTAGGCCTGAGGAGATGCTGTCTGCACTGTACACAGTTCTGATTTCACTTAGGCCAGATTTGTATCCTAATATTTTGTTGAACAGTCAGATTTACTCTTCATGTGCATGGGGGATTAGGATTGCTGTCTGTGTGGGTCCATGTGCATACTCACCTAGGGAACAGGTGCTGGGAGCTGCTTCTTTGAAAGTTTCTTTTAAACAACAAGCAAAAGTTGTACTACCAATTTTTCATTGAAATATAATTTATGTAATGTCTGCCTAAATATGAATCTGTTTTAAAAGAATATGTTTGATGTCAGTTTAGGAAACTTTCTCAGAAATGTTAATATATATACCCAACTTGCATAGCTTTTACAGCTCTCTTTTTTTTTAAAATTTATTTTTAATTTTTTTTTTATTTCATATGAAAATGAGTAATGGAAAGCAAATTTTATACATTGTACTCCTCATAAATTTACCCCTAAAGCTCCATGGGGAGAACAGCTGTTTTTTGCCACTTCTTAAGATCTTATAAAGAAATCTGATTCACAGAAAAAAAGAAGCTGAAATGATAAAGTCTCTATTGGACCATTGTGTGACATAGTTCACTCCCATTATGAAGCAGAGGATTTATAGGAATAAAACCGCCAACCAGCAATACGACAGGTATTAATTTGCATGTGGTAGTTATTTTATTCAGCTTAGGCTTCTCTTGGAAGTGCCTTCCCTTGTCTGACCAGTTCCTGTCTTACATTAAAAGTGCTTTGTTTTGAGATATGTGAAAGAGAATACGAAGCTGTTTGATATTGCATTAGTCATAACTTTTACTAAGGTATAATTATGTTTCTTGCTTTTATTGCAAATGTGGGATGATTTCACAGTCAAAGAAAGCCTGATAAACTCTGCTGGTTTTTTTGCAAAATATCTGGTTTAATCTTTCCACTTAATGAAAAGCTCCTAGGAGGCTTCAGAGGCTCTTTACTGAAATTATCAATCAATAAGCAGTTTGGGAACTTATCACCTGAAAAATCTTTGTCTCTTGGTTACAGTGTCATAATTGATATTAGCAGATATTAGGCACTGGTATTAGGAGAGAAGCAATTTGAAGAGCTTTACCTAGGCAAGTGTATTTGAGATGGAAAAACTTGCCTCAAAATAGAAAAGAAAGCACAGCTTTTACATTTTTTAAAAATCCAAACCAAAACAAATATCCGTGTTAAGACATGGCATTATCTGGGACATAAACTGTTTTTTATACCAGGTTTCGACAATCTGCCTTAATATTTACTGTCTTTTTCGTAAAAGATTTCTCTAAGCAGCAACAGTAAAGATACTGCTAAGTGTAAATTCTTCAGGAATACAGGAAAAGATTTTCATTTGTTACATTATTCATACATAATATTAGAAGAGAGCTTTAAAAATTGAACTGCAAAGGAACTGGTAATTTCTTGACTCTTTTTTTAATTCCATGTCAATGAAATAAGACTTCTAATATTATGGCTGTTTATGATAGCCATATTTCATCTGTTTCAAAATTGTTTTTAACTTGCAATTTCTACTTTCTGCTTTCTTATAATTTTTCTCTCCCTCTTTTTAGTGACAACATTCTACTTCCATGGAAGCATGCTGTCTTGTATGGTACAAGTTCAATAGCAAGTGTCCTTCCCATTAACTCTGTCTATTAATCCTAGTTTCTTCTTAATGACTGACCAGTACTTTGTGCTATGCAGGATAGTTTGTCTTTTTTCCTTCATGCTTTTTCTGACTTATAAAAGAAGAACTCTTTGGACCAAAGTAGATTTTTCTTTCCTGAATTGACAAATTTTTTTTTAAGATCAAGAACATACAGAAGCTGTTTTTAAAATCTGTAGTTATGATAAAAGCTAAAATTCTTGTCATACTCTTACTGAATTTTAATAGTGGTTTTAACAAATAACAGAGTAGGTTTCTGCAGTCTGCTTGGAAGCCAATTTTTTATCTTAACTGTGAATGGTTAAAAAAAATCTTGATTTAGTGACATTAAGCCTTTATTGGAAGTTTTGTATCAAAAGATATGTGTCAGAGAGCAGTAACACTGTGTGGTGACTGGGATCCCTTAAGGACTTGTGCTTGGACAAATGTCACACATGCAGATGAAAGGATTCCTGATTTTAAGTTGCCTTTCTCTATACAAACTCAGCAAAGGAGCACAAAGCATCTTTGAAAAGCACTGATATTTGTAAAATATTTTTTAATTGCAGAGCTTTATTAAAAAGGTCCTTATCCACAGTCTCCATATAGAAATCACCCTAAGTTCTCTTACAGATTAGATGTCTAGTCTATGCTATTTGTCTGTGATCCCTCTCAGTATCTGTAATCAATTTTTTTTCCAGTCTACTACAAAGTACCAGTTTATTTGTCATTCTTAGTAGAAGGCATCTAAGAACCTGCAGCTGGGAGAACTCCACCTGGCCACCCTCAGACCACATTCAGAAATCCAGCTCTATGTCCATCATTTCCTAAAAGGACCTGTGTGAGAAGCGTTCTTAATGTCATATTTTTCATGTTGCCTCCAATGCATGCTTCAAGATATGAAATAACTATTTTTCCAAGGAAACAGATTGAAGCTAGAGGCAATGATCCAGACGAAAGTATTCTTTTCCAACATTTTTAATAAATTACAAAGTATGATTCACTGTCATCTGGTTATGATACTGAAACCAAAACCAGACATCCATAAAGTATATCTGCTTGCACTAATGACTGGAGCTTGTGGAGAAAATGACGCATGTGAGATCCTTTTTCTCCAGTGCCTTTAGCTTTGTGAACATTGAAAGATGCAAAATCTCCAGGAAAAGAGAAGCCCCAGACTGTGTTTCCTGCAAGGTGTCAAATGGCACCATAATGCTTGAACACACAGGTTTCAAAGCATCTGGAAACTGCCTGTACACATAATTTTACAAAAAAGTTAAATTGGTCCTTTTCTGCTTTATTTTATTCACATATACAGGATAAGTCACACTTTATTGGAAACTACTTCTGGACTCAGAATGAGAATCTCAGATTCTAAACTTGCACACTTTATGCTTGTTGGGGTATAATCCCAGCAGAAAACTAAGCACCAGACAGCTGCTTTGCTCACTCCTCTCTCCCCACTGCCCCTCAGCATGAGGAAGAGAATTCGAAGTGAGAAAACTCATGGGTTGAGATATGAACAGTTCATTAAAATAACATAAAATAAAGTAGCACTACTACTACTAACTTTTAATGGAAAGGCAAATAACGAGAGAGAGAAATAAAACCCAAGAAAACCAAGTGGTACAAATGAAAAGTTGCTCATCACAAGCCAACCGATGCCCAGCCAGTCCCTGAGTAGTGGCCCTCTTGCCAACTTTTCCCTGAGCTTATTGCTGATCATGACACCATATGGTCTGGGATATCCCTTTGGTCAGTTGGGGTCAGCTGTCCCTGCTGTGTCCCCTCACAACAACTTGTGTGCACCCAGCCTATTCACTGCCATGGCGATATGGGGTGGCCTTGACTCTCTGTAGGACTGCTCAGCAATGATGAAAACATCCACAAATCCAAAACTTAGCCCCAAAACATATCCCTTAAACACAGAATTAGAAGAGCACACTTGTTTGCTCTGAACTTCATCAGACCTTTCCATGGTTCATTTGCTGCATTACAAGAGCAGAATGCTTTAATAGATTGGGATTTTAATTATCCCAACCTATTAAAGAAAGAAGTGTTGAGCAGACATGACAACATAATAATCTATATACTGGCTGTCATTCCAGTTACAACTTCAAGGAACTTGACAAGTGCATAACGTGCTGTCATCAGTCATTATTTATCCCTGCTGACTGCATTATGTGCTGTCATCAGAATTTATTTATACACTCCTGGACAGATAGTCTTTATTAAATAGAAGCTTAAGTGTTAATTTGGACATGTTGGTCAAAGACAAGATTATTTATAGGCATCACACATTTAAAAACACAAGCACATACCTTTTCTTCAAATAAAAAAGGATAATAAGGCATTCCTTCTGGCCTATGTCTGCAATGGCAAGTAGAACCAGCTTTAAGGTCATCCTCTCACCTAGACCTCTCCTCCCCTACATAATCTAACCATCTGCAGCAAACCAGATTGTCTTGGAGGAAGCTGTCTAGAATTTCCATCTCTGACATTAACCATAGTCCACTTCACTTCTGCTCTCACTTGGAGTTTACCTAGATCCTTGGTTCCTAACAAGACCATGTCCAGCAACAGTGATCTTGTACCTACTTGACACTATTTTGTAGTCCTTCTGTGCTGGTAAGCATGTACTGTGCTTCCTCTTGGATCTTTTCTGTGCAAGTTATTTTCTCATAGTAGCTGAAAAAACATCCCAAAAACTTACCAGGAAAGAGTTGTGCTATCTTTTCTCCTTTTAATTGAGGGTGGGATTCTTTCAGGCTAATTTTCTCAGTTTGAAATTTGGACCTCTAATGCCTTCTAGTGTTCTTGGCTTCTATAGTCACTGCAGAGAGATAGAACTCTGGGAGAAGTTTATCATGGCAAAGATGGTATGTGTTACACTCAGTAGTGTCTCTCTATGTATGCACCCTGATGACTCACTTGGGGAATCAAAGTTAGGCTGAAAAAGTTTTGCTCACATCTGTACAATTCATAAGATTCTTGCTGTGTACCTGTTATGAAAAATTGCACAAAGAAATGGCAGCCATTTCTGTTCTGCATCTCTGCCTCTGTGCATTTCCTCATTTGAATGTAACTAGCAATGAATGCTTCCAAGTAATTCAACTATCTAATTTGTTGTTGGCTAACAACATTATCTAATGTTTAGCATTAGATTAAAAATGTTACAAAAGTTTGTCCAAGATATTCTGGTCCAAAAATATATTATTGTTTAACTGAATCTCACAGTCAAGGCAGATAACATCACTTAGAGACTTAGAGACATATATCAGTTACTGTGCCAACTGTCATCATGGGAAGTCCCACATCCAACATTAGCTTGGTTTTTTTTTTATTTCTGAAACAGATCTTAAACGGAATCATAGAAATCAGCAAACTGACAGCATGCTGTCTCAGTGCAGCAACACTTAGCTCCCCATCTCAGTCATGAATGAAGAACAGAAGAGCTATGTTGTAGGGCATTGTGTATGTTTTTTTAACACATTGGGGTTTTCTTTTGCTAGATTTAGGAAAAGCAGGAATTCAAGATCGGAAAAGATAACCCTTGTCACAGAACTGAGATGTTGGCTGTCACAGGCAACAAGAGCAGAAAAGGCCTCCTCATAATAGAGTAATTTCAATTCAGAAATAATCATTCTACTTCCGTTGCTCCTACTGAAAGCTACCACAAGACATCATTGTTCTGGGAAGGTATAAATCACCTTGCAGTTAACAACCTTTACTACCTCCTCACTGCAGTCTGCCTAGTTGCTCTTATACCAGTTTTGGCCGTTAGTTTAAACAGCTCTTTGCCCTTTCTGCTGTGTTTGATCCAGAATTACAGAGAGCAAACATACACTTCTGGATCTTTTCTCTTTTTTTTTTTTTTTTTTTTTTAAACAAATTTAGGTGGATTTTCATAGTTCTCTATACTTCTCGTTCTAGTAGTTGTTCTTTTCTTATTCCAGACTGAATATCTCATCTTTCCTGGAAACAGCTGATGGGAGTTGTATTTCAGGCCATTCAGAATGGTCTGAGTATGTATTCTCAGGCCTGGAGAATGGCTTTGGCATTTCCCTCTTTTCCCTGGAAAGGCAGATTCTTACATGTATTACAGCTGTGTGTGCTCCTCATGCGGCTTTAACCTTTGACAGCCCGCAGCAATCCCAGGAGCTTGTCCTCGGCTGTTTTCTAACTGACAGCAATGCTTCCTATTTATAAAAAATACTAATAAGAAAACGATTCCATGGCTTTGTGCTATGAAATGTTACCATGTTTCTATTGCTTTAGTCCCTCCTTTAGTCTTTATCTGGTTCTTTCTGTATGACAGTCTCATACTCCTTCACATCAGCCACATCTTCCCAGTGTATGTTATTAGGAATATTATTGACACACTACACTTTGCCCCAGGTCTTTGAAGGGGAAATTCAGTTGTAAATACACCCTGTCTAGCTGAAGCTCAGATTGTAAGAAATGTGTTGCCACATGTTACTGCAACCTCTATTTTAGGACATGCTATTTTACCACTTGCTATTAGTTACCTTAATAAAAACCAGTTTAATCTGAAAAGAAATACTTATAAATAATTGAAATTGTATTTGATGCTCTTTTCTATTTTGTAATGTGCTTTCTCTTAATAATATAAAGTCAGGCTAATGGAGCTAATTTGGATTATGTGGATTGCATTTTCCCCTCTGTAAAAAAACAGCCATTCTCCCAGCAGCTGGCTGAACAAAGCCAGAAAGTTTACATGAAATGCTAACAGAGCCACAGTTTTAAGCACCAGTTTTTCTGGGTTGCTGGGATGAAGATTATTGGTTACTTATGGCTGACACTGAACTCTTGCAGCATCTTCTTCATCATTTTTCTTATAATTAAACAGCAGTGTATGTCAACTCCTATTACTCCCTAGGGATGAAATTCATTCATACAAGGAGAGCCAGCCAAAAGTCACCGAGTTAGTAATTTTTACAAGAAATCTCACTGCATAGGCATATGTTACATGCAAGTTCATTAGATCATTTAGTTATTTTCTCTGGGTAAATTGTAGATCATATCAGTTTAATTCAAAATTTAAAACCTTTGTCCTTAGCTGGCAGACTTGCAAACAAATTTGGGGAACTGAAATTCCAAGGTTTGTTCTTGGTCTTCTACCACCAGCAAAGCTTTTGCTACTGGAAAGTAAATAACTCTCTACTTAGAGAGACAATGTAGCTTATTTCTCTTTTAAAAGACTTAACTTTGTCATGAAAACAAAATTAAAATGTATTAATTTTTATGAAACGAGAAAGTGTGATCAAGACACTCTCTGAAGTAGAGCCATTAAGCAGAATCCGATCTATGTAGTGGAAGATGAGATTCTGACATGGAGATTTTTCAAAATGTAGCTACATTTTAAATGTACATTTATTTACAGAGTCTGAGGGTTGTGGCTGTCTTTTTTAGTGTTGGTAACTACCACACCAACTTTTTAATACCCTATTTAAATTCTTTTCTTGTGTACAAATGCTCACTCCCATGAATTTGAATGCTTATAAATTTCTCAAGCAAACAGTTTAAACTATATTCTTTTTTTTTTTTTTTTTCCCAAGTCATTGTTTGTGCATATTCCCACTGTCTCTCTAATTTGTATTTAAGTTAGAAGAAGGCTTTTCACCAGGGTAAAAAAAAAATCTTTGCTCCTTGTCAGTTTCCTTCCATTCCATTATTTTAGACTCTATAACTAATATTTAGAAACTTAAGGATTCCTTTTTTGCCTTTCCATTCATTCATACATTTAAAAATTCATGTTGCCATTATGTTCACTTCAGACATATTGTTTCCACATTTGTTCCCTCTGCATTCAGAATGTGAGCTACAATGTTCCTGAGTGTACCAAGCACTAGATTTTTGGTAGTTTCAAGGGAAGTTTACTAAAGCTCCGGGGCTGGCAGACACTAAGTACTAGGTTGTCCTTTGGAAATCTTTCCTTTAAAAGGACTATATATAGGACTGGAGTCCGCCTATAAATCCTTGTAGACTGTCATGCATATTAGCCTTATGCTCTTGTAATTATATTTACAACTCAGATAACAGACACCTTTTCAAGATACATGTGTATGGACTTAGAGTTTGTGGTAGCATCAGCCATTTTTTTTAAATATATATATATAAAATATATAGCATCAGCCATTTTTTAATACATAAATATATAAAATTCTCTTGTTAAAATTAAGAGACTAAAAGTTATTTTCTTGCACAAACAATGCTGCGTCTGATTTTATGGCCCAAAAATCTTCAGCAAATTCAGTAATTTTAACTTGTTAGAATGCATCGAAGGTATCTTGAGATATTAATTCCTGCCATGTAAGAATCCTGGACCAGCATTAAGGCTCTGTTTCCAGAGGTAAGGTAATGCTGGGAAAAAATAGTGAGTTCTAGGAAGCTGCTGTAAATGAGCAGAAAATAGATAGAGCTCTGTTACCAAAATAACGAGGTGGAGGAGTAGTTTTCAAAGGAGAAAAAGGCTATATTTCAACTGACCTTAAAAGAATTCTGTAAAACATTGTAATGCCAGGAAAGTACCATAACTAAAGTTGAAAGATTAGACTAGCTTTTACATGTGCTAATGGGAAGACTGCTGCCAACTGTAACAGTAACTAGGGAATAAGGCATGTATTTCAGTTTCTTTGAGTATGTTTGAAGTTATTCATGCACTGAAGTGCTATCTCATGGAGGAAAAGGCTAAGAAGACATAAATTACTGCTATCTATAGTCATGATTTAATTTGATTTAATGTCAATTTCTAAGCAGAGCCCAAAAGACTCGCTATCCTTGTCTGTGTTTGGCAATTACTTCTTTCATGCAATCATAATTTATTGTTTTAGCAGTAAATCTTATTGAAAATTGTATTTGATTCCCTACCTTACTATTGTGAACACAAGGAGGGTGCTTCCAACTAAACCCGTTGAACAAATAATCCCAATCAGAAAGGGAAGGATAACTGTCTCTGCAGCACTGGTCACCTGGTAATGGTGCCATCCACTCCAAGATCTGCTAAACAAGCCTGGTGTATCATTCTGACAGGAAGGCTGAAAGTCACTCATTCTTCAATGATTTTAGAACTTAATTCTGTAATAGTAAGAGAAAATAAATTATTTGTGGACTAATGATTTGAATATTATTAGTTAAGTCTGGTATCTAAGTGTTCATCACTGTTTAATGATCATCTGAATTTCTGTCATGGGCTCAGCAGTAGCAGTCATTTTTCTCCTTCTCGGTAGCTGGTGCAGTGATGTGGTTTTGACTTTCGGCTTGGGAATAGCACTGATAACACCAATGTTTTTAGTTATGGCTTAGCGATGTTTGGTCTGGCCAAGCACTTTCAGAGCCTCATGCTCTGTCAGGACACCTGACCCAAACTGACCAAAGAGGTATTCCATACCACAGCATGTCATGCCCAGAATGCAGAAATGGAGAGCAGAGACCTGGAAGGGTGGTGGGGGGTGCAGTGCTTGATCGGGGTGGGTATACGTGATGAGCTGTTGTATTCTCTTCCCTTGTATTCTTCTTGTCATTATTATTATTGGTGGCAGCAGTAGTGGTTTGTGTTATACCTAAGTTACTAAACTGTTCTTATTTCAACCGGTGGGAGCTGCATTCTTTTGATTCTCCTCACCATCTCCCTGGGAGCCAGGGGGAAGAAAGAGGGAGGAGTGAGCGAGTGAACTACCTGGTTGACTGGGCTTAAACCACAACAATTTCTCAAAAAACTTCCACCCCAAAATTTTGTACATTCAGGATTGTACATGAAAGAACAGCATGATATTGTTTTTAAAAGGAAATCTGTGATGTAATAGGTCTGTTACAATTTAAACAAGTTTTTAACCATCAAGGATACACCATTTTAGTCTCACAGTGTTTATTCTACTCTCAGAAGGTGAACTGTCTGCTTTTTCTTTTGGCTGAGGTGGTCCCAGTAGACAAGAAGTTGAACCACAAGACATGAATATGCCCTTGCAGACACAATGGCATCCAGTGCTGTATTAGACAAAGTGTTTCAGTAAGTAAAGTATCTTAAAGCAAAATTGCAGTCTGGGATGAAGCAAAAAATTCCTTTGTATGTTATAAAATCCCCTTAAACATTTGAGAATAAAATCATCCTTTTAACAGATCTTAGTCTTTACGAGGTGATGATGAGCTGCTGCTTTTCAACAACATTAAATTAACAGTGTTATGCTGTTCAAGACACAAGGAAGGCCGTGAGTAATAAATATTTAATTGACTTGCCGAAATCAGGGGATCCAGGAAGCTACCAGAAATGGGAAAATTTAATGACAATAAAATGCAAAAGCTGCAAAGAAGGAGGCAATTTTTTCACTTGCATAATGCACTTAACTCAGACCACTGAAACCTTTACAAACTTATTGCTTCATAGCAAAGCTATGACAGAAAAGTGTCTTTTGGTGGTGAAATACCATTTGTGCATGAAGCCTGAGTGAATCACATGTGATCACAAACACAGTTACTTATAACTTAAATTGGTGAAGATAAAATGAATCTAGCTAAGACAATGAAAACAATTTCTCCTCACAAATATGCTTGAAGCCGTGCCTTACTAAGTCATTTATAAAATACATTACAGGTACATTTTTTTGCATATATTATAGCAAAGTCAGACACTTCTCAAGAATTAAAAAAGTAGGAAACCCAGGAGTTGTTCTGTTATTGGTATAACTTCACATTCCTAATGAATGATTGGGGCAATGGTCATTTAATGATAAAAAGCTACATTAAACTAAGAAGAAAGTTGTGCCTTTTTTAGTGCTTGGCTTCTAAGAAGCAAATGAGTTCTAGCTTGTCTGTAAAAAGGGCAGATGAGATTTTTTTCAGCCAATGAAAGGTCACAGAAACCAGCTGCACATAAATTTATCATGACAGAGAATTTTATTTAAACCCCCCCCACACTCCAAATGCTGCAAAGAGAGGAAGTTTGCTCCTTGGTGGCGTAAGAACCAGAGAGCAAATATTTAGAACAAGAAATAGGGCTTCTTCTGGAGTCCTGGATCAAAGTGGCTAATGAAACTCAGTGAAAATTTGCACATGATAGTTGGGACTCTTAATGAGTGTCTTTAAGATTTTTCCTGTATATATTAAACGGTTACACTACTGAAGTGTTTATACAAGTTGTCTAATTTAAATTCTTTCATATAGCTGTGTCTCTTATTAAATATCTGTTACTAAGCAGTTCAGACACTTAAATAGAATTTTTACTCTGAATTTATTCCTCCTCAAAACTGCCAGGGACTATTACAGGAATAAGTATGTAGTGACCCTGATTTGTTTTTTAGTAACACGGCACACTTTTACTACAGGCAAAATTAATCAAGAAAATCAAGAAGAGTGATTTCTTTTATCTTTAATTGTTGTATTCTGAAGGAATAATTATTGGCAACTGCTTAATCAACAAAAAAATTGTATTTTTTTTTCATTCAATTCACCATTTTTCATTCAATTCCATTCAGTTACAGACTGGATCTTGGAGGAAGTCATCTGTAGGATTTGACTACTACTTGACTTAGTTTTGGTGTCATTTACAACTATTATAACTTTCTCTGGTGGCTTTGACATGCTCAGATTCAGCTGGAAGGGCATGCTCTCATCTTGCCACTGCAAAATTCTGCAGTTTGGTACCCACTTAGCATTAACTTGAGATGTTTTGTGTCAGAAGCTTATCTTGTTTAGTTTGGGAAAGGCATAATTTATCTCATTGCTTTTTGATCCTTTGTCTTGCCCTATTTTCTGCTGCCTATATTCTAGAAGCACTAGAAGATCTGGATTTAATTCTTTCTTCTGCTACTGATTCAGTGCCCAACCTCAGGCGTGTTTACTGTATCCCTTGTTGCTCAGTTAATCCATCAACAAAATGCAGACACATAAAAAGTTTTACTTACACCTTAGTAAAGAAACAAAAGGTCCAGTGACAGAAAATATACTCTATCCTGATATTTAATCTGCATCTTAGGAATGCACTATAGTCTCAATTGCAACGCTGGACAGTCAAGGGCCCTTAAAGCCAGGTACCAATTCTGACTGAGCTCTTAGAAATTCTTTGTTAAATTATAAAGGACTCATAAGTGTTAATATTTTGATATTTATTGGAAAGTATGATTATTGCTTTTAGAGTGGTCTGTAGTAATTAATTTTTCCCAGCTAGGAATTATCGTCATTCATTTAGTAACTTCTGTGAAGCAGCCATATTTCAGGAAGTGCAGGATGCCATGTATAAGCAGGTAGAGAATGACATTCAGCATGCTTTGGAAGCTGGAAAATGGAACATGGTTAATCTGGTTTTGAAGCACATAGGCAAAGCTTGGGGAATAATCATCTGTGAAATTACTCCGTTTCTAAAATTACTTCTCCAGTGTTGAAGTGTGCTTTGAATCCCAATCCATAAAGGCATGAATTCAGCAAATGACTGATACATTTGAATCCTTTTCTGATGTCTTGGAAAAAAAATATTTTACACAGTATGAAAGAAAACAAAACTTACAAGGGAACAAATTAAGAAGAGAGGTGGACGAGAGATTTGGGAAAGGGAAAGAGCTGATAAGTTTGAAGACCATAACTCAAGAGCAGAAATCTGACATTTATGCAAACTTATTTAAAGCAGTTATATAAGCATATAGGGCATCAAGAAATCCAAGGGATCAAGTGAAAACACTGATGACATTTACTATATCCACTTCAGGAGGAGATCACTAAACTCTGATTTTACAAAGGCCAAGTACTATCTGTCTTTTCCTTCTTGTTGATGTGGCAATAAAGGTGAAAAACTGTTACCTGGTTATTTGTCTAAGGTTGTTGTCCAAGGAAATGACTGCGATTTGTGCTGAAATATGTTATTCATTTCTACATTTGATTAACTTTTTTCACTATCCTAAAGGTCCTTTCCAACCAAGTTGAATCTATGATTCTATGATTATATACTTGTGAAATATTGAAACATCTTCGCTGCTTCCCTTGTGCTCTCTCTGACATTTGTGAAGATTTCACTGTTAAAGCACCTCAAAAACTTTGCCTACTGTCCTGGGTTCAGCAGTAGCAGTCATTTTTCTCCTTCTTAGTAGCTGGTGCAGTGCTATGTTTTCAACTTTCAGCCTGGGAACAGTGCTGATAACACCAATGTTTTTAGTTATGGCTTAGAATGTTTGGTTTGACCAAGGACTTTCTTAGTCTCATGCTCTGCCGGGGTGGGGGGAAGCCAGGAGGAAGCAGAGACAGGGCACCTGACCCAAAGTGACCAAAGAGGTATTCCATACCACAGCACATCATGGCCAGGATGGAAAAACTTGGGGCAGGAATGTGGAAGAGTTGAGTTCACAGCTCGGTAGTTGGGCGGTGAGCAGTTGTATCCTCTTCCCTTGTATTTCCCTTATCATCATTATTACTGGTGGTAGCAGTAGTGATTTGTGCTGTGCCTTAGTTACTGGACTGCTCTTGTCTCAACCTGTGGGAGTTGCATTCTTTCGATTCTTCTTCCTATCTGCCCCCTCCTCCCCCGTGGAGTCGGGGGGAAGAAAGAGCGGGGAGTGAGTGAGCAAACTGTGTGTTACGGCTTAAACCATGACACCTTCAAATTGCTTAAAATAAGTGTGCTCAGAGCACTGTCTAACCTGATCAACATCCACCAAAACAAAACTGTATCATAAGTCAATTTGAATGGGTATGTTAGGATTCGGTGATGCTGAGGTGCTGCTATGTTAACAAGTGTCCTGATCATGTTTCCCTTTTAAAATTTGCAATCTGTTGCTGTGAGCAGTGTAAGCATATGTTACATGGCAAGGGGTAATTGTTTAAGCTATCAAAGTGAATAGCAGCTGTGGAATGGGTCAATTTAATCTGCTGACACAAGTGTGAGGGAAATACCAGTTTACCTGTGGATCAACCATGCCCTTCTTGCAAGGGATACAATTTTGTTTCTTATTTCCAATAAGAAATGAAATAAAACAAAATAAAATAATAAAATGAGATAAAAAGATACAAAATGAGATAAAATATAAAGTAAACAAAACTAAAATGTATGAGATTGTTCAGGGCTGCAGGTGTACTAATAATAGGGTGAGTGTAGCTGTGTTCAAAGGAAGAACAGAAGAAAAAGAAAGTAATTAAGTAGAGGTCTATCTACTGAAGAAGAAATTTGGACCACAGAATATCCACCTCAGTTCTGTACAGCATAACTAAGACAGGCCCTTCCACCATCATCCAACAAGCCCACATGCACTAAGATGACCAGGCCAGCACTGGAAATGCCAGGTAAATGTTACTGTTCAGGTCATCAATTTACATCCACTGAGGCTAAGGCCTTGAGGCAGCACATACATTTAAACAGTCTACATAACTTCTTATGAGAGTGGATACAGGATACTTCTCATTACTTGGACATAGTACTAAATTTCAGAGTGAACAGTGAACTGGACACCAAGTTAAATGAGACTAAAGGAACATTAATTTCTGGACTGCTTAGGGCCTGTTCGGCTATTTCAACCCACTGGGATGTTGTCACAGAACCAGCAGAATTGCTACTTACACTTCTATATTTCCCTATACCAATATACACTGTACCTTTGCCTCCGTATAACCAACCTGAGGGACAAAAATTCAAGACTACCTCATAGCTATGTGATATCATGTTTTCTTTTAAAGTATAATCTTCCTTGGCCTTTGTGTCTAATGCACTGCCTACCACTAAGAATGGTAAGAAACCTTCTAGATGCTCCTCCTTCACTCATAGCAGATTCCTTTCACTTTTCCTTGGCTTCCAATACAGTCTACTGCCACTTGGTTGTACCAGAGGTAATTGCAGATAATCTGGGTTTATGCTTTTCACAAGTACTCACCTATGAGAACATCTGTAACTTTAACAAACAACTGTTAACACTAGTAAGGCTTCCTATTCAAAATAACCCTTAATTTAACAAATCTCTGTAGTGTAGACAAGCATCTATTCCTTTGATGGAACCTTTATTTTTCAGGGGGGGAGAAGGGGGAAGGAGGAAGGGGTAATGACAGAAACCTAAAAAATACTGGAAATGTTGCTCAGTATATGACATTTTCACTGAGTCACAGGATTTTGATGAAATCATAGCAAAAGTTCTGCTTGGAAATTGCTATGTAAAACCAATAAAAATTCAATAAAAGAATTGCTTCCATAGAATTTTTCTCTAAATCCCTAAATACTCCTTAGGTGGTAATACCAAGCTGATGATTATTGAATCTGAGTTAAACTATTAATAAAGGACATTTTTCTTCAAGTGGTATGACTTGACTTCATATGAGTCTGATAACAAAATGAAAGAAAATAAGACAATATGTCCAAAGAAAGAGTATATAAACACAACAGCCCCATCTTATTTTAACCATGATTTTAATGCCTTATGGCTATGCTGCACAATAGCCTTGAAAAAAAACCTCTGTGATTTATTTTCAATTCAATTTCTGCTGCAAATTGAAGATAATTGTGTCTTCTTCAATAAATGTGAGGCAATGAATGACCGGCAGAAAAAGTCATTCTGCCTTATTCCAAGGAGTAGGAAAGATTGGAAAATAGTGTTTCTTTTAAAAAGTTGAATTGATGACTTAAAATACAGCTGTCATAGCCTTCCTATTTTCTCCCATCCTAGGCACTTTGCCTTCAATAACGCCACAGCATCTTTCTCTCCAAGACAGGGTTCGTTAGACACTGGCTTACACTGTCCTCTCAGACATCTAACCCTCTTCAGTGTTTACTAAAGGCACATGAATACTTTTCCATTGAAGACAATCATCTAAGCAAGTAGAAATACTTATTTTCTTCCATTAAAAAAGAAATGGAAAAGGAAAAATCCCAACAAAAAACAAACAAACAAAAAAAAAAAAAACCCAACCAAACAAAAAAACCCACAAAAACAAAACCAAATTATTCAAGCAAACCACAGAAATCCGGCGTGGCTGATAGAACACAGAGGACAAAAGTCCAGAAAACTGCAGCATCCTCTCTCTGGCATCCCTCGCACGGCGTGCCTTGGGGGAGCACATTCCCTCTTCCTCCCCGCCCCTCCTGCGGAGCCCCCCTGCATCTCGCCCCCGGCTTGCGGGAGCAGCAGCTGGGACCCCCACTCCACTCCAGCGTGGCTCCGTTACCGCACTCCCCGGCGCCCTCCCGCCCCGCTCTCACTTCGATCCCTGTGTAAACGCTCACCTGCAGTGGTGCCTGCTCCCCTCCACTGCTGACATAGGACCCAGCTCTTTGTCAAGCAACCCCAGGTGCAAAGCGGAAGAACAGCGTGTTACACTAACAGCCAGCAGGCTGCTGTGCCCATCTCGAAACGGTCACACAAAAGTTAAATACACAAAAAACCTGGCACGACAGCTGCCCTGGAGAAAACAAACAAGCATAACCCCCCTGGAAAGAAATTGAAAGACCATAGGAAATTACGATACCTATTTCACTGCCCACTCCAAGTTCCACAGCACTTGTGTTTTCAAAGTTTTCAACATCCCTGGCATTTCAAGGAGTCCTTAAGAAACAAGGAAGAGAATATAGGGAAATGGCTTGTTTGTGCAACGTCACAGCAACTGTCAGAGAGCCCTGGCACTTACTGAACTGTACTGAAGCAGAGATGACCAGACAGCTCTGATTCAGGCTTTTAAAATGATAACATCTGGTTCTGGTTCTGATAGGCTAAGGTAGTTGTCGTGGTTTAAGTCATAAATCAGCCACGCAGTTTGTTCGCTCACTTCCCCCTTTTTCTTCCCTCTGCTCCTGGAGGGATGGGAAGGAGAATC
>JANRGW010039910.1:17883-31409 GCA_024733675.1 Psilopsiagon aymara
CAGTAACTAAAACATTGGTGTTATCAACGCTGTTCTCAGGCCACAAGTCAAAAACACAGTGCTGCACCAACTACTAACAAGGGGAAAAATGCCTGCTGCTGCTGAACCCATGACAGACACAATACTTAATAAACACATAGAAATAAATTATTTGTCTTCCTTGGTGCAGGTAGTATTCTGAATTGCAAAGATTTTATTGTAATCTGAATGGTTTGCAATATCAGACGAATGGCTTTTGCTTTTTCCCTGCCATAATTCCTAGCTTTGAAATAAGGTAATTTTTCTTAATTGTATCTATCATGCCTGTTTCATGCAAGTTCTTTGGGGCAGGAGATACCTTTTCTACACTAAATATCATTTCACAGTGCTTAGTATAATGTAGCCTAGTATAATGCAGTATAATACCACTCTCTAGGTGGTCTTATGAAGAGTTTGAGAGTCACCTATCACTAACTGCTTCTTCAAGTTTAAGAAAATGGTCACCTGCATGAACAATAGAAAATTCCGAAAAGGATATAATACAACATTTTGCATGAGACAAAATTGCTCATTCAGTACAAGATTTTTTGAAAAATTGACATTGGTCACTAGGAAGTCCATTAAAAGGCTACTGTTACTGTTCTTTTAGATGGCACATTTAGTCTTATGGCTTTGGGACTGAGAGGAGATAGCTTCTGGGGGGAGATAACTGGGACTGTAATTCACCTACAAAAAGGTCAAGTGTTACTGCACATAAATCAAAACATGGCTGCAAGATGCTCAGAAATGACAACAGACTTGAAATAGACTAAAACAGAACTTGGAAAATATATGCTATAGATACCGATAGAATTTTGAATGGCATTTGAATTGTTGATTTTTCTTTACTTCAACAAAGAAAAATAAAATTCTTCAAAGAAACACAACTGCAGACTAGATTCCTTTTTGCAACATGTGCCAAATTCCTTCATAATTTCAGAGAAAACTCAGTTTTCTGTGACATTTAATGAGTGTTAAATTGTTGGGGTTTTTTTAATCTAACACTTATTCTTTCTAATAAATAAGTTCATATTCTCTGAACTTTGACGGAAAGATATCTACTGACTTTGAGAACTCTGATATTTTGGTTCAAGCAAAGCCTAAACTAAATAATTTCTTAGGCACCCAAGATATGCTGACAAATTTTTGCACAATCACTGACTTTCTGTTACCTCCCAACTAACCTTTAATCATACTGCTTATTGCTTTGGGTTATTAAGTAGAAACTTTACTACCAAAGATGAGGACAATCCACTCTTTAGAGGAGTTACTTTCAAGCATACCAAACTATAAGCCCCTTTTGGCAAGCTACCCTTGTTTCTGAATATCCAAATTAGAAATAGTCAAAAGTATCATGATTGAAGATGTTGTTTATGACAGGAACAAAACTAAGGTACTATATAGGCTTAATTAACTTTGAATTTCACAATATCTATTTCAAATCTATGGTTTAAATGAAGTTTGCAAAGAAGGAAGAAATATAAATAGGATGAAGAAAAATGTCAGGCAACTCAGTACTGCCTGATAGAAAGGATTAAGGGTGATGCAGATGCAAAACTCACACACTAAAGGCCATGAAACCAAGATATATGGCATGTTTAATATATTCAATATTCCCCCAGAAGAAAGACTATATCTGGTTTTTCACAACCTGAGCAACATGAAATACCAAAGTGCATTTCCTTTATATGCTTGTTTCCTTTTTGTCTTTGGATATAGTATGGATATGATTTCTATACACCCGATTCTCTTTCCTTTAATTGAACACAAATTAACATCTCCTTTTGAATATGTCATACTTGGAAAGATTTGCTTCTCTGGAGTGAAAACAAGGAGACATGGCTAGAATTAGGTAAAATCTATCAGGTTGACTAATATATATATATGTGTGTGTATACACATATATTTAAATCAGCTTTCCAAGGGCAGCTGCTGTTATTCAGGGCGTTTCACTTACAAGCAAAATATTTAATTAGATTAGCTTACAGAACCTATAAACATGTTATAAGAAAGATAATAGAAGTAATAACAAATAGAATTTAGAATCACATTTTAATTAGTCATATGAAAAATTTAACACAGAAATACTGACAAAGCAGAACTAACAGTGTAATGAAACTGCTTAAAGGTGTAGATAGGAGTCATCCTTCCAATGTAAATGCAGTATTTAATAAGAATTTTTACTCAAAATAATGATTCCAGTAAATCACTATAACTAGAAAAAGGCCAAATGAGAAGTATGCCCTGTTTGACTTTACCTAAGGGAACAAAGACCTTTTTTTCTTCAATATGAATCTTACTATGAAAAAAATATGCAGTCCATGCGTAAAATTATTCATATAGTTCTCAGAATATCTCATTTGTAGTTCACATGAAGAAAAGTAGCTAAGAGGAAAGGAGTCAGGTTGGCCTTCTCTGGATAATTCCTCCATTTTTTTAATTGGAATGGTATTAATGATTAGTCTGTATAACCACTTTAACTCTTTCTGAGGTAGTCATCTAACAACTCTATTTTCTGTCAAAGTTATTAATCAATAGCCAGTGTCCATACAAAATTAAGCAAATAATTCACTGAAGCATTCAATTCTTATCACCCAATGAAGAAGTCAAAGGCAAAGACTCAGCACTTTATAAAACAGTGATTGTGAAGTCCTTGAAGCACCCAAATATATACTGGCCAAATGGTCCAACTAGATGAAAAGTAAATTAATTTCTGGACACTCTAAATGTTTCCTGAAGCATCTATATTTCTGTACCACACAGGATGGTGTTGTACATAGCCACATATGGTAACACAAGGAAGTTGTTTCATTCATTAATATAGTTGAGTTTCTATGTAAACTTTGATTAACATATAGTTAAATTCAACATCCTCTGTGAAAGAATAATGTAAAAACAAACATTATGAAAAAAATGTGAGGATTAAAATATGAAAAAAAAAAGGGAATATGAAGCAAAATCTTAGAAAAACTAGTGACAAGACCTTTTTAATACAACTATATAGAGAACCTCAGCTATCACACTGGACATTGCCGAATGCATTTTAATATACAAAATTTTACTATTCCCTTTGTACAAATGACTCACTGTAGCAAAACTCCTCAGTGATTTGCTTAGAATCATCTAGGCAGAAGCTGCACAACAAGGAAAGGCTGGTCAAGCTAATACTTTAACTACTGAACCTGAGTCTCCTTTAACAATCATAATTAATAAGAAAGTTATAACATATAAATAAAAAGCAAGAAAGAGTAAGTGCATTTCTAAATGGGAAAGACTCAATAGGTCAGCCAAAAATGGCTTTCAAAGAATTGTGTTTCTTTTTTATTAAATTGTGGAGTGAAAAAAAAAAAAAAAAGGGCAATGAACTAAGAAGGACTTTAAATAATCAGACAAAATAATACGTTATTAAAACTCTTTGTCACAATATAGTATTCACACCAAGAGCTTAGCAAGAATTAAAACAGGATTAAACCTTTATAAGGGTAATGAGGACATCCACAGTTACTTTAGATAGGATATATAATAACATTTTTAGAGAAGAAATACTTGCATTCCTCAGGGCATAAGTGAACCATTGACTTAGGAACTTAGGAAGAAACTTCAGATGTAGAACAATTATTGTCCAATTCATAACTTCCTTTGAAGAAACATGTAGAGGATTCCAAGATAAATTAAAAAAAAAAACCAAACAAGCAAAACCCAACATGCTACAAGATCTATTGATCAAATCCATTTTGACGATTTCTGTCCTTAAAACGTGTGTTAAATACATTTCATTATAGAATCTTGAATATTGGCCTACAAATTCACCACCTTTCTACTGGTAAATTCAGGATCACATTGAATTTCCTAAAAACAAGTAAGAGTAAATAGAAATGTATGTTCAGAGCAGTTGAAAATTAAATTTATCTTCACTTGAAAGAAGAAAGATCAAAATCGCATTAGCCTTATCATCATTTAACTTGCACCTGCTGCCTACAGCATTTCTACTCACTTCTTGTCCAAATACTTGGATCTATATCTAAAAAAGTTGCAGGCGCATATCAAAAGCAGAACTTGTTATATCAATTTTTAAATTATATTTCCCTGTAGTTTCAAATGTGTACAAATTATATTCTCTGAGGAATGCCTGTATTTCTTTTCTAAAAATGTTATTTTATATCCTATCTAAAGTAACTATGGATGTCCTCGTTACCCTTATAAAGGTTTAATCCTGTTTTAATTCTTGCTATGCTCTTGGTCTGAATGCTGTATTGTGACAGTGAGTTTCAAAATATTTGCTGAATGAAGTACATAATTGAGAAGTGCTTCCAGCTCTACAACTTTGCAGTGTGCACATGGTGGCTATTCAGATGTGTTACCATTGCAAAGGTCATGACTATAACTACCTCTTGTAGGATCTTGCCTTTGCTTGCCATAAATAATGCTAAAAAATTTTTTAAAAAAACAACCCACATTCATAGATTGACAATTTTTGATGATGCACATAGTGGTCCCTTAACAAACAGAGTTGAATGAGATCTCTTCTTCCAGCTCAAGGGTCACTTCCAGCAGTAAGACAATGAACTTCGCCTGAGAAGGAAAAGCTGAAAATCAGGAATCGTTTTCCTGCAATGAAATTTTCAGTATGACAGGAACGATTTTTCTGAACACAGAAGACATCACACTTCACAGACTGATGTTTTCTTGGGTGTTTTGCCTGAATTTAGGGCAGAAAACCTCACTTGTGAGAGGCATGGAAAGACATTTTTAGCTCAGGCTTCATTGTGTAGGGTGTTTTCAGACTGATTGAGTCTTGAGTATCTTGAAATGTCAGAAGTTTCTGTGGTTTCCCTGTGAATGGGAAAAGCAACAAAATATTCTTTGTGAGTACAACTGCATTGGCAAATGGTGGCTCTCCAGCGGACTATCAGGTCTAATTCTCTATCATTGAGCACGAATATTATTTCATTCCCAACCTCCTTTTTTTTTTGAGGAACCTTTTAGCTTGCTCTCATGAAAAACAAAACAAAACAACAAAAAACCCAACAAAAAACCCAAACCAACCAAACAAAAACCCACTAAAAAAAAAAAAACAAAAACCTAGCTGAAGTTCTGGGTATAGTTCACTCCAGAAACTGCTTTTATGAGGCAGCATGGAACAGTTTGCACCTCATATGGCTGTATTCATCCTCTTCCAGTGTACTCTGGGACTATCCCAAGATTTTCATACTTACTATTTCATACACATGATTTTTTCACTGTGTGTCCATTGTTTACACAGGATCACACACTGTGCAGTTCTTACACTCTTATATAGTGCTCTTACAGCAGCCCTTACACTCTTATATAGACTACAACGACTAATACTGTAAAGTTGTCCTAATAAACTAATCAGTTCTATTCTTTTTTTTTTTTTTTCAGGTTTTTCTTCCGTAGCTATTTGTATTCCAGGTACAAATGTAATTCACTAACTCATAAATTAAGTGCAAAATTTTAAAAATCCCTGTTTTATAACTATGTAACAACCAGATTTTGACTGGTCAACTTTTCATTGCTGTTTTTAACATCAGAAGTTGTTGATGCAGGGTTTTTGGTCTTTTTAAATGGTAACTACTCTTTTGGTTTAGATTTGCCAGCTTAAAAATCACAAATCCATTTTCACAGCTCATATAAAGCTCACTGTACAATTTCTAGCACAGCAAGGAAAAACTCAGTAGATAAGTAGAGAAAATGATTTTGAAAGTAAGTCAGCATTTTGAAGGAATTTGATTTATAAAATGCAATTTTTTTGCCTTCAGTAAATCCTTGAAAGCCATTATGGCATTTTTTTCTAGTTAACTTTCTTTAGTATGCCTGGTGATGGAAATAGCTATTTACAATATTTAAAATAGCTTTACAAATGCTGTATGAAAACCACAGTTACCTTTATTTCTCTGGTACTGTTTTTCATTAACATTTTGGAACACAAGAAAATGTATTTTCACAGAAGCAAAACAGGTTTATAGGAGCAAAACCCAGTCTTGAATTAAAATCAGGGGAGTAAATATGAACAAAACAACAGCCCTGTTATGACTACACTGCAAAATTACTATTTTCCTTAAAGGAAGCTAAACTATGAATTTTATAGGAAGGTGTAGAGAAGTTTGAGAAATGTGGCTTTTACCTGATTTGATGTACTTTTCCATTCTGATTTGGGGGCCATGGCTTCTGAGAACGTCTTAGGGCAGTTCTCTGAATGACATAAGCCTGTAGAGCGTCCAGGAGATGCCAGGTCTGCCTGGAAGTGCTCACAGAAGGGTGGCACACACCCAACAGTTCACACCAACCGAACTCCCCTTAAAGCAAGAATATCAGAAAAGGTACAGTAAATTTTCAGTGTGACTTTTCTGCTAAATTTGAGCCTAAGAATCCTCTGTTAAGGCAAACAGTGATGGGTTTATGTGATCCGGTAGCTATTTCCTGTATGAAAGTCCCCATGACTGCTTGTGGATGGAGAGACTGTTTTTCTCTGAATAATGGAAACCAAAGCACAAAGGTCAGAGAGGGATAGTGATATCAGCACTGTGGGAGATGAATAAGCTGTATGTACTAAAGTCTCCTGCCATTACTAATTTTTTTAGCATTCAGACTAGAATATAGCAAGGAGTCTTTTGTCACATAATTTTTTAGAGCCAGACACCAGAGAGATGGAAGTTAAACAAATTTAAAACCTGTTCATTGCCCCAGGCATGTTTTACTTTGTCATTTGATTCAGTTCATTTCAGCATTCCACTTTTAATTGCTCACTTAGTTAAACTTGAACTTATGATTACTGTTACTACTTCTAATAAAGCCTGTTTTGTGAGGGCTTCATTGCTGTTGCCTCAGGATAACAGCTGCTAATTCGTTTTATTACTAGAATATATTTTATTTAGATTTTTCTCTTAAAACCACTGGCTGTAGTGCTTGCAGCCTTTGTTTTCATAGCTGTACTCTAACCACTAGTTTGCATAGCTGGCATAGCCTACCTGGCGCTGTAGAGGGCAGAATAATAGACTGATGAGTCATATGTACAAATACGTCCCATTTATACCAAAGGCTTGCTACTTGACTTTGACAAAATAATTTCTTTTCCTGTAAAATACAGACGGTAATACCTGCATTCCCTGCTGGGGGCTTAGATACCTTCTGATGAACAATGTTAGATAAGAGCAACGCACTTTATAGCAGAAGTTGTACGCTGTTGTTTTATACCACTTGTACACTGAACAGTGGAGCAAATTCAATCTCCACAGTACAGTTATTAATAGTTTTAGCTTTTTAGCTGGTGAATTCTAGTATTAGAGGTCTGTGGGATAAATTCAGTTCTTACTTGGATATGCTTACGAATTACAAAGTATTTCATTGTTATCATGCTGCAGTTAATTGGAATATCTTGGAAATGTGTAAGTGATAGATGAACCCAAATTATGGCTCAAGTGCAGAAGACAATCTGGGTTCTGAACTAGTTATTTTGGCCTTTGCATTTTTCTCTGATACACAATATAAACAGATTACTCCCCATTAGACTCCTGAAGCTTGGATGCTCTGGCTATGATTAGAAAGTATAAAAGACTTACATTGCCAAAAGGATCCTGAAACAACATAACAGTGAGTGCCCCACCGCAATGCCTCCCAGAATAGCTTGTGTATTTGCCTTCATGGAGCTGAGCTTCCAGCCCACTGCAATTTCTCAGGGTTGCAAGGAAATGCTAAGACCTTAATTTTCTGATCCCTTGCTCACATCAAAGACAAAATCTGGTATAATTTTTTTATACTTAAATCTGAATACTGACATATAAATCTTACCTGATTTATCTACTATTTCAGTATTTGGTACACTACAATGAAACATAAAGTGACTTAATTTGTGGAATAAAAATAGCAGAAAAGGACATATATTTCATTGTTACAAACTCCCTGTATTTTATCTTAGAATCAGGCTATAAACCTCTGTTTTAATTACTTTTTTGGATGCATTAGTCAAGTAGTTGCCTATTTTATCTAAAGCAGTTTACTTAAGACTTCACAGTAATTGAGAAATAAAATGTGGTTCAAAAAGCCAAGAGCAGAGGAGGAAGACTTTGTAACACTCGACTTTAGATTTGTAACTTAGACTAGAAGGAACAGTTCTCCTAAAACCATTCTATTTATAGACGTCTCTCCAAAACATCTGGATGAAGCACTTGACAACTATTCTGCCCAGAACTCAGGCACTGTCACAGAAAGAAATGATCCACTGGGCGTTATTCCCCAGCACCCCATCAGGAACAAAACTAAACCTATTCTATGCAAAAGCCTAGCTTGCATTCAGCAAGAAGAGTTGAAATATCAAAACCTCACAATAGCAAATAGATTAATGCTAAGCATCTTGAAATCTTGCAGACTGTAGTTTATGAACTCAGAGAAAGCATATTGCAAGTATCATGTCCAGTGAGAGTCTGGAAATTTAGGAGTGTGCCCCAGGAACCGAACACACAAGAAATTTCCACTATTTTTTGGTCACTAAACCTTCCAAAACCCTGTTAACTAAAGAGGGATGATTGTATCAGTAAACCTGTTGTGCTGAATTTGTGGCTGTTTATCTCTGACTACTCCAAAAGCCAAGTACCTTCTGAGCATTAGGCCACCTGATTTAGGTAAGCAGTTTTGCAAAGCTGGGTCTCAGTGCACTTCTGGGGCAAGCAACTTCATAACAAATTGCACCACTGACCTCTGCTGAAGATAATGAGTATTGCTCACTTTTTAAAACTTGTTTCCTTATCGATAACAGCTACACGGGATTCACCCCTCAAGTCAACCTGCAGCTGCTGGAGATTGAAGCTGAAAGGACATTTTGGCTGTCAGATCAAGGAAGTAAAGACCATTACCTGAACTAAGGGACAAGACTGGCATAAAACCACTAAGGTACACATTTGTTATGGATACATTTTTTTCGCAAGAGGAAAGGCATTTCCTTTAGTGCAAAAATGTCTAACTGGATGGTGCTGGAGTTCGTGAAAAGGACTGTATTTCATACACGTACGAATGAATCTTAGTTTGAAGCTTCAGTATCTACCTTTACATATGATGTTCTTCTGTTTCCACCTATTATCACAGCACTCACTTTGAGTTTAGCTGCAAGGCTGTATCACCAAAAATCTCTGAATTGGAGATTCTTCTGCCTTACAAATGACTTGCAATCACCAAACGTCACTGAGAAATATCAAATATCTTTCCCCACAGCTAAATATAAATGGATCATATATCTGTAAGCACTTCCATTCATGTTGTAATACAGTGTCAATTTTAAGCACAATTAAAAGCTTAATCTTCAGATCTGTCAGTGCCACCTCAAGTTATGCTTTCAGTCAAACCAGAACACCCATATTTTCACAGTGTCACTATACAGACTATTCCAAATTTGAAGCTCCTATACTAATCATGGGGAATTCAAACTTGGATGTTACTGCAACAGAAAAGCAGGTAAAAAGTATAACACCATATCACCTATTAGATTCCACAGGTTGTCTTTGATTGAATCCAGGACAGAGAGAAAAAAAGATTCTGAGAGCAAGCAAATGTAAAGAAATACCATTTCATTATTGAAAGACTAGGATAATATTTGAAACAGTTATAATGACAGGCAGAATGAAGAAGGCAGGATGCACTAAGAAGGGAGAAACAGAGGAACAACTGCAGTTTCCTTCTGAAGGTACTGTATTTTAAACTAATTTTTCCCTGCTTTGAACTTGATGACTGTTTACTTCAATGCACTTCCTTCTTTTCTATTTACTCACCTGAAGTTCCTCAAAGCTGTTTACTTTCTTTCATCCTTTCACTGCCTTGCTTCTATCACTATCTTTTTGCCTTCGCTCCTATCCCATTTCCTTAACCAAATAACAGCACACCAAGGAATTATCTAGATCACACAATCTAGATCACACAGGAATATTTATGACATTTTTTAATTCATTTTTGTGCTCCTGACTTTTCTTAGAGGGATTTAAGTAAGACAGAGTGTTGAATCCACAATAAACAATTTTCATTGAGGAAAACAGCATCAACATAAGTGTCATGGTATCTGCATTTTGGTCTGCTGGTATATGAATCTTTGGACAAGCAGTAATAATCTTCATATGCTAGTAAAAGAGGATAGAACAACTCTCTTCCTTGCTCCTCTAGGGAGCTAAAAGAATTTGTCACTGATAAGGAAGTCATTTAGAAGGCATTTCTAGGATATCAGTCAGGCTTATAAGCAGCACAGCAGGAAACATATCAAGGAGACCAAAGCAATTAGCAAGCAAAAGTCAATTCCCCGGTGAGACTAAGAGATGTCTGAATTCTACTATTAGCTGGCCTATTCTAAAGTTTTAACTGAGTTTTGTCTGAGTTTATTCCTAGTTAGGAAGGCCATCAAATGTACTTTTTTAAAGTAGTGGAAATACAAACTGTATTTGACAGTCACAGGCAATATTTTTTAATTGATTTGTCAATGAAGTTTTGCCAACCTCCTCTGGTAATTTAGAACCTGTATTTTGCAGAGTTCAGGGTCTCCAAAACTTATGAATTCAATAAATGAATTAACTCTAATGTTCTGAATGATCCTCAATATCCTTAATCTGCAGAAAACAGTAAAAACAGGGATATAGGGTCCTAAAACTACCCCCTTTCAATTTAAAACCATTCACCCTTGTCCTATTACTACACAGCCTTGAAAAATTCCATCTCCAGCTTTCTTGTAGACCCCTTGAAGGCTGCTATCAAGCCTCCCTAGAGTTTTCTTTTCTCTAGTATGAAAAGACCAACTCTCTCAGCCTGTTTCCACAGGAGAGGTGCTCCAATCCTCTAAGCATCTTTGTAACCTCCTCTGGGCTTGCACCAACAGGTCCATGTCTTTCCTATGTTTGGGGCCCCAGAGCTGAACACAGTACTGGAGGTGGGAGTCTCATGAGAGCCAAGAAGACGGGGAGAGTCACCTCCCTTGATCTGGGAAGTCACAGTCATTTTGATGCAGCCCAGGATATGGCTGACTTTCTGGGCTCTGAGCACATGTTGCCGGCTCATGTTGATCTTCTCATCAACCAACATCTCCATGAGGGCTGCTTTCAATCCATTTTCTGCCCAGCCTGTAGTTGTGCTTGGAATTGCCCTACCCAAGAGCAGGCCATGTTGAACTTCAGGGGGTTCACACAAGACCACCTCTCAAGTCTGTGAGCCTGTCACCAACAAAAATGTTAAGCAGTGCTGTTCAAATACAGATTTCTGAGGGGCTGAGATTTTGAACTATTTTGAAGTATTCTAGTCTTTGAGGCCTATTATTTTCCTGATTTGTGATTTTTAAAAGTTAGTGTCTTGATTTTCAGTTTGTTAATCATTCTCACCCACTAACATCTGAGATATTCTCAGGTCTCCTGTCAGATCTACTTTTAGATTAGTTGCAAATACAGTGATGAATTATCATCCCTGTAAGGATGCCTTAAACAGCACTAGGCACCAATATTTTGGTGACTGAATCATGCTTGTATCCAGCTTCCACAGTCTGTGAGTACTTCTACAGACATTTCCAAGGGATGATTAATCCTATCCACCTGAAATGTCGCATTTTAGTCCACTCTTACCCATTCTGCCCTTCCTGGGCTGCCTAAATGTCCCCATTAACCAGAGGGCAATTTAAACTAGATATCTAATTTTCAGACAGTTGAAATCAGATTATACGAAGTCTAGCCTCTATATGTCACACTGATTTTACTGGCATTCATTGTTTCAGATAGCAAGTTACAGCAAACCTGGACTCCCTTTTTAGAGTTGAGCTGAAAATTAATGTAGCTTTTCTTTGGTAATCCTTATACATAACACTTTGACACAAAAATAGCAGTGGAGGCCCTGTTATTGTATTCATGACACATCTTACAAAACTGTAGGAAACAAACTGTTTTCAACTATTTCCAGGTGTTGCTCAACTGTCATGGAGGATACATGACAGTGTCATGAATTATGGCATAAACTATAACAACAATTTACAGGGAGTCTGTTACTAAACTGCTAAACATATGAAATGCTATTAATGCACTCATTGTACTTCATATTAAACACTTTAAATAATATTTTTGTCATATGGAGACAAATTTGAACTTATCATGGATATTGTAATCATGAGAAAATTTGCAATACTCACTTAACCATTCTATATGGCTGTTTTAGGCAATGAAGAGGTCAAACATGAAAAAAAAAATACTCTATCTTTCTATATCAATTACCAGAATTGGAGAGACAAAAAAAAAAAAAAAAAAAAAAAAAAAGGCAGCAGTTCTAGGAAGATATTCCAAAGATATTCCATTCCTGCCTTAAGTTATACTATAATTCCAGTTTGTTACAGCTATGACCTACTTAGCTTTACATGAGAGAGCTGAATAGTAATCCATCACACCAAAAAATTTGGCATACTCACTGTACCTTGTCAAGAGACAAAGTAAATTAGCCTTAATCCTTGCTGAATACCTAGAAAGACCCAAGCTTCTTAATTTAGGTCACTTGCCTAACTTTTTACAAATGGTTTGTTCACACTCAAGTCCAAATAATTTCTTTTAGGCATTTTGGACTTGCTACACAAGATCAATCTGTCTGACAAGTTTCTGATGATATTAGACTCACTATGCATGCATAAAACATTGTAAGTTTGGTGACCCTAGGTATGTTGTTCATAATCACTTATTTGTACAGCATTTTAATGAGCATCATAGAAGCAATCACTAAGCAAAAGCTAAAAATAAAGTCCACTGAAGGCTTTAAAAAAACCCTAACATTGAAACTTTAATTTCCTGAAGAATTTACAGCCAATTATTGTAGTGGTTTAAGCCATAAATCACGCAGTTTGCTCACTCACTCCCCCCTTTTTCTTTCCCCCAGCTCCCAGAGGGATGGGAAGGAGAATCGAAAGAATGCAATTCCCACAAGTTGAGATAAGAACAGTTTAGTAACTAAGGTATAACACAAACCACTACTGCTACCACCAGTAATAATATTGTCAAGAGAATTACAAGGAAAGAGAGTACAACTGCTCACCACTCAATACCAAGCCCAACCCACCCGCCAACTGAATTCTTCCGGGTGCCTGCCCCCAGTTTTTCCATCCTGGGTATGATGTGCTGTGGAATGGAATAACTCTTTGGTCAGTTTGGGTCAGGTGTCCTGTTTCTGCTTCCCCTCAGCTTCCCCTCTTCCCTAGCAGAGCATCAGACTCAGAAAGTCCTTGGTCAAACCACACATTCTGAGCTGTAACTATAAATATTGGTGATATCAGAGCTGTTCCCAGGCCAAAAGTCGAAAACACAGCACTCCACCAGCTACTAAGAAGGAGAAAAATGACTGCTACTGTTGGAACAATTCCAAAGGAGGGCCATGAGGATGATCATGGGACTGGAGCACCTCCCGTATGAAGATAGGATGAATAAGTTGGGGCTGTTCAGCCTGGAGAAGAGAAGGCTGTGTGGAGACCTCAGAGCAGCCTTCCAATATCTGAAGGGGGC
>JANRGW010039912.1:3727-37664 GCA_024733675.1 Psilopsiagon aymara
CAGCACCACCTCAGCATGCTGCATCCCCACCACCCTGCATATTCCATCAATCAAACTGGCCTGAGGATGCACATAGTTTGGCTCTTTCAGCATGTTCAGGCCACGGTACCCACAGAGGTCCTGGCAGAAGAGGATGCTGTGGCCTCTCAGCATCCTCTTTGCCTTGAAATGCTCTGAATTACAGAGTAACGGGGGGATGGAGGGGCTGCCCCATCCCTCACACTCATCTCCCAAGGACCCTTGGCTGACATGAGGATGCTGGAAAGCGTCAGGGGTTGCTCTGCAGAATGGCAGTAACCCATAGCAGGGAAGGGTGAGATGATGCGCGGACGAAAGTATTTGGCCGCCTGTCCTCACATTTCAAAACACCGCCCCCCGCAGAAAGCCTGGTCCTCTCGGGGACTGAGCTGATTTGCAACATCTCAAGCTGCAAAAATGTCAGTGTCCTCTTCAGGACATAGAAGGAAATGTGGAATGAAACAGTGACTTAAAAGCTGCCCAGCCTGGAGGAGCCCAGCTGGACTTCCCTTCTCAAGGCAGCAGGACCATAGGCAGAGGCTGAACTGACTTGCAGAGCCAGGATGAACCCAAACCATGTGGGTTTGGTGGGGCAGCAGCATCCCTTTTTGCAGCAGCATCCTTTGTGCAGCCTCCAGCCACCTCCCAAGGCCCCCAAGAACTGAAACTCTACAGTGAATAAAAATGAAAGCTTGCAGGGAGAAGGATGAGTACTGGGAGGGAAGAAATTATGAGATCCCAATTGGCAAAGTACAGAAGTAGCCATAGATGAGAAAGCTGTTGAGGGGGAAAGAAGCCTTTTGGAAAGGCCCCCTGAGAGCAGCCTGGGGAGCAGGACACAGTGGGGAGAGGGGTGTGCAGGTAGGTGGATGGGCAGATGGAAAGGAAAAGCTCCAGGGGCATTTAAAAGAAATCTACCTCCATAGGGCATGAAAATAAGCTTTGTTTTAAAAAGCAAACAAGCAAACACATGTTCAGCAGAGTTAAATACAAACTCTCAAAGTTATTATTTATTATTTCTACTAAGGCAATATTCAGGGACTTCTTTTAAGATTGAAAGGGTTCCCTGTGTTCAGATTTGTGGCAATATGGAGCAACAGACAGCCCTTTTAGCAGGAGATCAGACGCAACAAATAAGAAAGAATGAAGGGTCGGAAGACAAAGGAAACAATAATAAAGGCTGTGTGTTTGCTCTTGCCAGCTATGAACACATCAAGACTGGTTTGAATGCTCCATGGTTTAGCAGCTTTTAGACTTTTCTGCAAACCCAGCTTTGAGCAAGAATAAAGTGGAAATAAACAAAAACATTTCAATTAATAGATCTGTACCACTCCCCTCCTTAGCGCTGTTATCCAAGTGCTCTTTGCAAGCAAGAGCATTTCTACTGTGTGCTTCATACTTGCATGCTAAAGCAGCAGTACTGTGAAATCAAGAGATCACACCACCTCCAATTTAACATTAAAGTGTGATTGTGGTCAGAAAAGTGATTCTGCAAGGGGAAAAGACATACTATCATCGCTGTAACAGCTCCCAGTTGCAGGTTGCTTTCTCCTTGGAGGCTTGTGGGTAGAAAATGTGCTCTGCTTGTAATCTGAAACACGATTTCCCCCCTGCCTGCCTGCACTTCAGCTCAGATCCATGCCTGAGAGTTGCGGTGGTTCCTCACTTCCCTTCCTATGTCATCCACTGCCAAGGGCATAAAGACATGGGGAGGACAACCCAAGTTTGCCACGGGTGATGCAGGAAGTGATCACCTCTGTGCTGGCTCTGCTGCAGCCCCAGACCAGGGCAGACAAGGTGAGCCTCAGTGCCAAGGGGGACCATACGATTGCTTTTTTGCCCATAGCCCTGCTCTGTGCAATCCCATTATCACTTGGAAACTCAAGCCATCGGCTACTGATAGACTATCAGTGATGAACAGAGAAATGTTCTGCTGTCCCAGATTACAGATGAGAGTCAAGCCAAAGATTGTGTGAGGGGATCCGAGGTGTTGGTGTCTAACCCTTCCACCAGCACAGGAAAACCTCCTGCCTTTAGGAATAGTCTTGTTTCCCCTGTGCCTGTTGCAAAGCTCCTGAAGAAGCCAAGCAGGTATTAAAAAAAAAAAAAAAAAAAAAAAAAGAAGAAGAAAAATCCCTGTGATTATTATTTGTTATTTACCCTGCTCTTCAGGGCTGATGAGTGCTGTACAAAACTCAGAGCAAGAAACATTTCTTCCAGGTGAACGTTTGGCCCTGCTGAAGTCAAGCCTGATTTTACTACCTACTTCAGAGAAGTCAGATTTCTCTCTCAGCATCATCTCGGTCTGCTTCACACCAAGTAAGACTTCAGGCACTTTGAAGGGGTCACACTCCTGCTGAGACAGGTATTTTTCTCTGTAGGAAGCCACCTGAACTGCTGTCTTTGGCTCATAGGTTTGCCTGTGGTTGTTTGCAGGAGGGAGCTTCCATTCATGGTGGAAAAGATTTAAGGGAAAGGTAAGAAAAGGGGAGCACAGGGTGAAGTGGGGTGGGGAAGTTGTGGAGATAAAGGTAGGCTGGAGATGCAGAGACAGACAGCGACACCCAGACTGGAGACCTGGGCACAATGGGAAAAGTGAAAGGAAATCCAACGTTCAGCCCATCGCCTGTGAAGACCTGCATATGTTCTCAGAAGATTGAAATTTGCCTGTGGTAGTGGGTTTTTCCTTCTTATCAGTAAGCCAGCAGCCCATAAAGGCACTTTTTTCCTCTCTTCTCCCAGAAGCAGAAGGTATGCACAACCTCAGCCTTGTTTTTCCAGCATTCACCCTCATTACTTGGGCTCTGTCTCTGATTCAGATCCTAGCTCAGGTCTGTGCACCCAGCATAGATCTGTGTCTCACTTCGTAACTCCAAGGTATTGACCTTGCCTGTCCATCCACAGCTGAGGCTTCCAGGCTGTTATCTTTTCATGACTCATTTCTTGACACATCCTTTTCTCAAGCCTTAACAAATGGGAGGGTAGCCTGCTAATATCCATCCAGAATGCTGTTACCAAGATAATATTTCTGTCCCTTCACTGGGACTGCAGACAGCCATATCTTTCCTTTTCCTTGCTGGATCCACCTTTTCACTCCCACCCAAAAGGGTGTTTGTCTTCATCTATCAGCTCCTCCTAGAGCCGACTCCCAGCACATCACTCTCTCAGACAGAAGTGCAGGGTCAGCTCTGCCTCTTCCAACCTGAGATAACCAGCTTTTATCATTCACTACCTACATTTTCAAACAAACCTGTATTTCTTCATCTTCCCTCAGATGAAGAAGGTTCACAGAGATAGCAGATAGTGCTTCTTCAGGTCTTTCTTTCAAGGGTTTCTCTGCTGCACTGGCTCTGGGTGCAGATATTCCTGCTTGCTGCCTAGCCAGGGGAACAAGGTTTTCCTTTTGCCCCCCTCCTCTCTCTACTCATCCGTGCCCTCAGGCTTTGTACTTAGAGTGGCATAATCTGGAGGTATCAACCATCTTTTGCTTTGGCCAGCCCCCAGGTCAGTATTGTCCCAGTGTGTGATGAAGATGTGTGCTACCATAGAGCAGATGATAACAATAATCATTAATGAGGCATTGTGGGCCACTGCAGGGAAATTATTAGCTTTGGATGAATGTGGAGTTTTCAGATAGCACCTTCTTAGACAGCAGAACAGGCAGTCAGAAATGTCACCCCAACACAGAGCAAGAGCAGGCTGTTAAAGAATCACAACTTCAGTGATATTTATTTGGTAAATGTGACTGTCGCTCCGTTCAGCATCTCAGGGGCAGGTTAGTTTTACACCTCTTAGAGCAACATGACAGTGACCACCACATGCCAGAGCTTCCTGCAAATGCAGGGTGACCTTCTCATGCAGGAGGGTCATGGGGTTGAGGCATAAAGCAGAACCTCTCCCTGTGATGACTGGTGGGAGCTATGCCCCAGAGCTGCTTCAGTGTGCCCAGAGCCAAGGGCAGCTCTGCACAGTGCAGGAGAGCGACACTACCTCCACATCATCTTCCCCAGTCAACAGCAGTCAAACAATGGAGCAGAACACCTCTGGCAGGTGCATGCACAGCAGGATGGTGTTTTGTCAAGGAGGTTGTTTATGCTGATTGAGGAACTTGTGAGGGCTGACGGGACAGTTTGATGGAAATGGGGCTTTACACCCATGTGATATTGCTTTCTTCTATGGCTTTCCTGAGGCTTTGCCCCTTTTCAAAGGGCAGCAAGGAACACCCCCTGGATGCTGTACAGCTGCTCCATAATTTCTGAAGTTTCCTTTTGTCTACATTTTTTCTGTTATAAAATTATTTCACTTAAGTGGTTTGACATTTGTCTCTTCCTGCTGTGACCAGCATTGCCACGTGCTTACTGGCTGCCCTTTGACTCTGCTGACACCCATGCTTGTCCTCATTAATCAAAGGAGCCTCAATTAAACAGGATTAGTGATAGTCTCGAAAAATGGACAACATGAAGCCCAATGTGTAAACAGAGCTGTGAAAACTTGGTGGCACATGCAAATGCACACACAGAGAGCAGCCTCACACCAAGATCCTTGGGCTGGAGGAATGCTCACGTAAATCAACAGGTAAGCTGTGGGAATAAGTACAATAAACTTCAGGGCAGAGCCTGCTGCTCTCCCTTGGTTGCATAGCACCTTGTTCTTTGAGCCACCCCATTGATTTCAGCAGGGCTCTCAATGGAATAAGTCATTGCTAAGCATGAATAATTGGTCTGGCACACAGCCCTCAAGGCAGGGGTGATAGACGAACTTTAACTTTCACAAGTAAGATGAGCCCCAGACTGTCTGAAATGAGAAAGGTGCTGACTTTCTTCCCTCACCTGGAATTGAGATGGAAATGAAACTGTTTTCAAGATACTACAGTCAACTTCATTCTCATTTCTGCTAAACTTTCTGCATCTGCACAGTGCATGCACTCTGCACACATTTCAGGCATCTGCCTCATGAGAAACATTCCCAATTATCAGCTCTCTCTCCCTGCCCCATTCCTCACAATATGAGTCATTCAGACATTTGCAAAAGCTGTTCCCAGAGGAAGTCAGAGCATTTTCAGTGGGGTGCTTCTCTCCCCCCAGTTATTGTTGGACTGTGCTGAGCTCCCAGCTTCACACACCACAACCAGCCAAGGTGACTCTCCATCTCCCTGGAGGAAACGAAACCTCTGTGCAGAGGATCAGAAAGTAAACCTCAAAAGTAAAGGAACAAACTCCAAGGGGGAAGTCAGAAAGCCCTGGCGATACCAGCAGTAGTTGTGGTCTCTGTGATGTACAAGAGGACCATACCAGGTCTGTCAATGACACCATCATGTTCGGGTGTTGCCACTGCGCAGCACGACCGTGGAATGACATTTCATATGCTGGAGTTTATCAAATGATAAAGCTGAGTGAAACACTTCAGACTCATTGAAGCAAAATGTTTGTAGAAGGCTTTCCAGTGTTTATAGTAGGAGTATGGAATTTTTATTTCATTGGAAATTTGGAGCTCCTATCACTGCTGCTCAAATATGAGATGAAAGAAAACTCTGAAACAGTATTATTTTTTGTTGAATAGGAAGTTTGTATCACAGCCAGCTCCAATAGTCTTGTCTTATTTCCCTGCAAATAGAAGATAAATGAGAAATCTTTTAACTTCTCCCCTCCAAAAAAAGGTAGAACAGAATTTCTAACATAAGTTTTCAGAGCCTGAGGTTGTAAAAAGAGAAGACTCTTCAGCTGACTTCCAAAAATTCAGTGATTGAAGCATCTGAAATGATGCTGCAGGTGATGTGTGGCTCACTGTTACTGCTCCAGTGATGCTTTCAGAGCAAATCCCAGCCTTCATGAGAGAAAGCAGAAGGTCTGAGGGTAGCTCTGCAGGAGTCTGTGTGTGCGCGCATGTGAATGTACTCAAGGAAGTAAATGATGACATGTGGCCATTAGGGCTGGTTATAAAGCACACAGGTTTCCCCTTCCTTCCCCTCCCGCTCACATCTTGAAAAGAAAGATGTACTGGGAAAAGCTTACTCATGGCAATAATTTAATTTAGAAATGCAGCCCATGGGAGCAGTGGTCTGAACCCACCAGCCCTCCTGTCCAGCGCAGGAGGTGGGTGTCTCAGACATCTGCTTCACTGTGACAGAGTTTTCCCTTGAGACAGTGGGGAAGAATGCTCCATGGGACTCCTGGTTCCAGGGTCACTGCTGGACAACATGGAAATGTCAGTGTTTTTCATGCTAGGCTGTTGCTTCTGAAGAAATTATATAATAGAAACTGTTTTAGAAGCATTAAAAGGTGTGCCTGATTAATAATAAGTCACCTTGTAGAAATATCCCCAGTGGCTTGAGCCCTTGAGTGTGCTTGCATTATTTTTATAGCTTTGGAAGACTGCTCATTTTCACATTTCTCTTCCCACATCTCTTCTCTGTTAGCTTCTAGCAATTGCCTGGACTTAGTTTCAAGAGGTTTATTGAAATGATGTGGAAAACTCTCCTGAGCTGCAAAGACAACAGCAGAGGTGGGTGCTCCTTCCGAGTGGGTCTGGCACAGGGGATAGCTGCCAGGTCCCGCTGTCAGGAGCTGGATACAACCTGTGGGCAGCTGCTCCTCCAGATGTGACCCAGCCCTTTGCGTCTCAGGAACCAGGCAGGGTGAGGTATGTCAGTGAGAAATAACGTTTCCCTTCCCCTCAGCTGCACCACTGCTAGGAGTGCTGTTAGTGGCTGAAAATGAATATGAACACAGGTGGAAGGACGGAGGGAAAGCCATGAGCTGCAGTTAGGGATCTGTCTTATTCCAGATGTGGCAGGAAGATGGAAGGGTTTCTCATCTCCTTCCAAGGAAATAACAATCCCAATGAGCTCATGAGTGTCCTCATTTTGGAAGTTCCTATCTTGATGCACATCTCTGTAAATAGTAAAGGCCTGAGCTGAGCTTATCTCCTTCATCTCAGAGGCTGTAGTGGTTGGTGAATCAATATTCCATTCCTCAAGTTGATGCAGTGAGCAGCTCAATTAAGGGAAAACTCTGTGGCAACAGACATAGGTATTGTTTTAGTGGAGCAAACAGCAGGTCCTTAGTAATTTGGCTCACAAAGCAATCAAACACAGGCCGTGGTGCCTGGAGAGAACTCATGGAGGCAGGTGTCTTTATGGGAGCCATCAGCACACCAGCTCCCAAGGAAACTGGCTCTAGGAATAAATGTGTAAGCACTGCAGCAGGTTCCCATGCTTAGGGAAGGCATTGTGTATTGCAGCAATGAGACAGGTGAGGAGGGTCATAGGTGTCCCTCCACTTCAGTGTAATATAGTTGTGAAAACTCTCCAGCTAAAACATGGATAATTCTGTCTGTGTTGTACATGTTGTCCACAGAGCTCTTTGGGTCTCCACTTTCCTGCTGGATGAGTTGAGAGAATAAAAAATGAAGTAGATTAATACAATCTAAGTGAAGAGCAAGATTCCTGTCTCTGGACTAGGACCATTAAAAAGGGTGGGAGGAGGTCAGAAAGATGATGTACGACAGGCAGGATACCCCCCTTTTTCTTTCGCTAATGAGCCTTCACAATTAGCTTGAGGTGATTTTGTAAAATTCATGTTGACTCTGCATGTCTCTGTTCATCCTTCGGTAAGGACATGAGAAAAGGACAGCACTGGAGACATCTGTATCTGATGCTGTAACCTGGAGTCAAATGGCCAGCCGGAACTCGTCAGTGATTTGCCTGGGAGACGTACAACAAGCAGAAGCAAAGAGGAGTGTGCAAGGGAAACAAGTGCTTATGACACGGAAAGAGAGGAATGTAGTCATCCTGCTCTTTGAGAATGCCTTGGCTAAGCGGGCAGTTGGAATCAAGAACATTGTATCTCTAACCCAGATGGTTAATAAATATGGATTGCTTTTCTAAAACCACTTGACAAAATACAGTCACTGCTGGCTACAGAGCTTTATATGAGAAGCCAGTCTGGGTGCAGATACTGTTCTTGCCAAAAAAATCCACAGGAATGAGTGGAGAGGCTATGACTCCTGGGTGCAGCCTCAATTAAAGAACCAAGGGGGTTTCCTATACCAATCTTTTGTTGGGACTCAAGTAGATCATGTCCAGGTTCCTGCACCTGCATCCTGCTGCACAGCTCAAAACACCAGTGCTTATCCAGATCACTGCTCTTAGTATCTAATGGCCACCACTCTCCAAGCCGGTTTTGGTTTTCCTCATGCTCCTTGAGGCTGAGAGCAATGGGGCGCGTGCTGAGGCACAGCTTCACTCAGCCATGGGGAACCTCCTCAGCACAGTCTGGGAATCACAGAATAAGGGAATCCCAGATTGGAAGGGACCTCAAGAATCATCTGTGCCAATCTTTCTATGTAATGCATGACCTAGACTAGAAGTCCCAGCACCCTGTTCAACTGAAGGACAGGCAAAAGGCAGACTGCAGAGCTAGAGTTCACTGTGAGGTTTTGCTCCAGTCCTACTCTGTAAACAGATCTGAGGCTGAAAGCACACTTTTCTTCCTTCTCCATTTTGGTACATCTGCTACTCACTGAAGTTTGGGTTTTTTTCTCTCTGAAAGTAGTTTTAGAGATATTAAGCAGGTCAGTAATGGGGTTTTCTGGAAAAAAAAACCCAACAAAACAAAACAAGGCAGATGAAAGTAATTAAAAAAGACATGACAGCACTTAGGAATACCTCTTCCACCACCAGTGTCTGGGTGGCATGATGGACAAGTGTTCACGTTTGGGGCTCTCCCTTTTTCAAGCCAGCTCACCCTGTTTTCACTAACCCTGGGGCATTTATAGATGTGAGCTAATAGAATCCAATGGTCTCCAATGGGGGAAATTATACCAGGTGATTTTTTCTGACTTACCCTGCTGGAAACTAAAATTGAGATGAGTCCATAGTGAGGATTTGCACTCAAAGTAGAGACAAAGTTCTCTGTTCACACTTTAAAGCCTGAGTTCCATCTCCAGGCTCAGCTCACAAGGCCACCACCAGCCAAAGGAATGCTCTCTGGTAGCCTTCTAGGTCAAACAGTTGTTTTGTTAGAGGAAACACTTAAAACTAAAACTTTGCAGAATTTCCCCTGAGGTTATGGTGCTTGTTTAGGCTTCTCCAATGAAAGAATCTCAGTCACTAGAAACTGCAAACCTCCCACACGCATTCATCCCCTTTGCATTGCAGGCACAGGACCTTCTAAAAGCTTAGATAGCAAACATCAGCACAAGAGCTGCTCCTTTCATAGATCATAACCTCCAAGAGGAAGAAGAAGAAGATGATGGCAGCCTGGTGTGCTGGCACTAGGAGCCAGTGTGAAGGTGAAGAGGAGCAGCGTCTGACCTTCCAGGGGCAGAGAGCCTTGCTGCTGGAGTTGGGCTGGGAGCGGGCAGGGAGAACACCTTGGATCTGCTTCCCAGCCCCTTGGCAAGCAAAGCACCTCTGGGAGGAGGGCGAGCTGCTTGGGGAGGCATCTGTAGGAGGGGTTACCAGCAGGTCAGGAGGATTTTGAGGGGCAGGGATGAGTGAGTGTGCAGGAGGGCAGTGTGGACCATGTCTTCCTCCCGTTGACAAATGCAAAGCATTAACTCTGACCTCATACTTTTTCCATCTAAAAATAACACATTATCAGTGCAGTGATGACTACAAGGAATCACAATTTACCACACTAAAGGCAAAGTTGAGGATGTGCATTAGACGCTGACAAGGGTCAAAGTTGGACCATGCTCAGTGATTGCCTGTAAGTTATAAAAGAGTTTTTCCAGGCCAGACTGATTTGAAGATGGTATCTCAGCCACTGGTCTGGAGAAGGTTACCTCGATTTTGAGCACACTTGATGTGTAATGGTTATGCCAATGCAATTTGCACTCGGGTGTTGTTATCCACCTTATGCTAGGTTCTCTGCCAGCATCTGCTGGAGGTATTCCCGCAGAGCAGGGGAAAATACCAGTCTGCATCAGCTGAGGAGTGCCCCACATTTCTACAGATGCTTTTGCACTTCAGTAAATGTTGGCCTGTTCGAGCTGCTGGCCTCTTTAGAGATGCTGTTTCCCAGGCTTGTACTCTCTGAGCAAGTATCCTGCTGTTGATTGCTTGTCTTTGCAGAGCTGTATCTTTGCTGTTGGGATACCAGAGTTCTGGGTAGGACGGACTGGAGGCAAGTCAGAGCTAGGAAAGCAATCAATTGTTAGTTAATGGAGCTACGGTAAAGATGTTATCCAAAACCACCGTGGCTGCCTAATTATTCATAACATCCCTCTGGAGATTCTCCTTTTGGCAAACCGTGAATCTGCTGCATTGTTGCCATAATAATAGCAGTTTCAGGGCTTTAAATGAGAGGGTACAAATTACCATGCAGCCATTGACAATATGGCATTGGATTACATGGTAATTTCCATGCAATATCCAGGTTATTACATAGTAAGTGCCATGTCGTTACAGGCTAAATGAATTATTATCATCACTGCTTGACAAATTCACCTGACAAATTTTTCTTCCTTTGCTGTCTATGGGATATCTGCAGATGGAAGGCTGTTTAGTGCAGGCATGTTTGGGATGGTCTTTTCTGTCCCTGAATTTACCCAAGTCCTGCCTGGGCTGCACCTGTTGACAGCACTGAGTCAGATGGTCTGTGAACCATGGCTCTGTGCATGCATATGTGTGCATATGTGTGTATTTAGTATGTGTTTTGAGTGTGTATTTAGTGTGTGTTTCATATGTGTGTGTGTGTTTCAGACACAAAATTTTCATAAGAGACCTTAGGACTTTTTGAACATCCCTGCCAGCGAAAGCAGCTTGAACCTTTCCTGAAAGGGAGACGAAATGCTCAAGCACAGCTGGAGGAACCATTTAAAAATTTGAGCTAATAGTAGCAGAATATTATTTACAGTCTTCGCTCAGCTTTATCATTTCTGTGTTGAATATTACAAAGCAAGTATGCCCCAGCTCTTCTGTACACACACTGTGAAATAACTCCAACTGGTGAATGACAGTTGCTTACTTTATATAATCTAAGTCCACTTAAAACTGCCACAGATCTGATCCACTGGTTTCTGGCATCTTTACATTAACTTGCATTAGGCTTGATGTGGCCTCATGAATTTCAGGAATGGTTACACACTTCTGCAGAACAAGAATTTGGCCATTCAAGTAACTCAGGTCCTATGAATGCCCTTGATCTTTCTAAGGAAACCTCTATAGAGATCTGTATCTAATCTATAAATCTTTCTACAGAAAGCTCTATAAAAATCTTTATCTAATCTATAGATCTTTCAATAGAATGATCAGGACCAGACTTACGTTGTTTGAAGGATGTTAGATACATCCAGCATGAGTATCACAGAGAAGGATGTTCAGTTGTAGGCAACCAGCATCACTTCCCAAATTCAGAGTTTCACACTGGAGAATAAACAATTGAACAACAAACCAAAAGACTCAGAGGAGGGCTATAACACAAGTGAAAAATGATTTTCATCCTTTCCCCTGCAAAATAATTGAAATGGTCTTAGAAGCAGCCAAAACAGTGGCAATTTCAGCCCAGAAAAGAAATGCTGCAGGATGGCTGCTCTGCACCGGTGCCCAGCTGCAGGGCCAGAGGTTAAGCCAGCAATGGCTGCAGAACATAGCAGTGCTACCAGTGTGCCCCCATTGCATTCCCACTGCTGCTGCCCAGCAGCTGCAAGTAGATCTTCAAGCTTATCTTTATAGAAACTCTTAGCTAGTTTAAATACTTCTTAATCACCCTCTCTGGCAGCTAAGTACTCCCCATTTTTTTCAGCCATTTTTTGGACTCTGCTAAGCCTCTTGCTCACTGTTGGCCCTTTCCCAGTGCCATTACATCACTCTTCCACCGTGCTGACCAGAAATAAACACTTGCACTGTAAGCACAGTCCCATCAAGCCCTTTAAGCCGTAATACCCCCCTGGGCTTCAGATGTTATAGCCGCCATATTGCTGTATTTGTATTTTAATTTCAATGGTTTCCTCCTGGAGACTTAAGCACTGGACGGGTCTAAAGCTCTGCATCTCCTCCATGCGTTCTTAATGCGTTTCCTTCCTTTGGTCTGTTTGTGCTAAGGACTGGTAATCCAGATTAAATTATGCAAATATTTTTCTAATGTCTCTTCCCCAGGCAGACCAGGGAATCAGGTCAGAGAGGGATTGTTCTATAATATTTCAAAATATCCCCTGTGCACTGTGTTTCACACATGGATCACAGGCCTATCAGGACACTTGTATTTCCATTATGTCCACTGTTCAGCCACTTACCTGCAAAACCAGGTTGTTTTAGTCCTTCAAAACACAGTTACAATGTCTTCAGAAGGTTACTGTCCTGCACAACTAGAGGCATCAGCTGCAACACTGCATAGTTGTTTCTGGGTAATTAGCTCTGTGTTTTTCCCTACCACAACCACTAGTGACTATGGTATCATGAGATTATAATCAGCCTCTTGTCATAACGATAATTATCCTTCGGAAACTTTAAAGATAATCGTAATCCACAAGGACAAGCAATTTTCTGGTGTCTTCAATGGTATTTGCAAAGATCATAGTTGGCTGGAAGTGAAAACAGCAGCTGACTCACAGAGCAGGACTGTGCCCCAGGTGCCTAACCTGGGCCCTGGGATGATGAGTGCACCAAGCTGGGCAGGAGGAAACACAGCTGTGTTTGGGGCCAGGAACTGCTGAGCTGGTGAACAGGCAGAGAGTGGTCATTGCTCCCGCCCTGTTACCACAAAGTCATCAGTCTCCAGTCCCTCTCCAATGCCATGAGTAATGACAATCCTGGGGGCCTTTTTTATCACTGCCCAGGGTGGACGGTCCACTCTGTGAGCATCCCAGGGCAGGCTTTGGCAGCAGCAGTGTTCTCAGTTGCCAGAAGCCATAGGCTTTTTCTCATTTAGAGCCCTGTTCATGGACATGCTGCTCCATCTGCTATAAGCGAGAATTAGGCTTCATCAGGCAGTGCTGACATTTTAGCATTAAATCCCCCCTCCCATTCTTCTGTGTGAATTTCATTGATTGCCTTTCAAAGCGAGAAATAAATGGTGCATTAGAGAGAAGGAAAGAGAGATGAGCTTTATTAGCTGTTTATGGAAGAAATTAAAATTGTTCATTAGCAACCGTGGCACCAACGGTGCCCTCCTTCCTACTCCATCCTCAGGGCCCAGCCAGCATTGCTGGCAGAGCCCCAGTGGCTCTCTGGGGACCACTCACTTTGTATTTGTTTGGGCTGGCATCTGCCTGTCGCCTCCCTGCCCTTCTGCAGATGGGCACCTGGGGGACTGCAAGCGAAATGTCACCGCTCTGCTCCTGACGGGAAGTGCCTTTTTCCTTCCCACAGCCTGAATCACTCAGCTGGTTGGCAGGCATCTTGGCATTACAGCCAGGAGGAGCAGGGTTGTTTGCCATGCTGCAGTGCACGTGGCGCCTGCGAGGCTTTGCTGAATTGGATTTGAGAGCTGAACAAGTGGGCGGCAAGAGGGAGATGACCCAGTGGCCATGCACGTATGCCATTACAAGGTGTCCTACGCCAGCTGAAGCAGCCTTCAGGTGTATCAACACAGCGGAGGGCTGGCTCTTCTCCTCCAACTCCTGTCACCTTCTGGGCATTCAGTTGTTTCCATGCTATGATTTTATGTTTAAAATTGGCCTAATAGAAGGATTTGATAAGATTTTTCTGGGGCTGCATGGAGCAGGCTAAGGTGGCTCTGCCCATGCCACCCAGCGCATGGCAAGAGTGGCCAGGCTGGCCTCCTCCTCCTGCATGCATCAATTCATATCCTTTGCACCAGCTTGGCCATGCTCTAACAGCAGAGCCGCCTCACCTGTCTGGGACATGACCCCACTATACCGGGGCTGGGGGGAGAAGGGGAAGCCCCACTGCACTGAGCCGGTGGCACGAGGGGCAGATGGGAGGAAGCGAGGCCAGGAGGACTTCAAAGGCTCTGTGTCTCTTCACGCAGCTGTCATAAAAAACAATCCAGGTTTCCGCTCCCAAGTCCCAGGTTGCCCTCGCAAGGGACATCTCTCAGGGCAAAGGGATAAATCTTTCATCTCCTCTGTCTGGGTTTTATTAAATGCCTTGCACATATATGTAAAATACAGAATGCAGGTAAATACTGGCTAGTTACAGGGAGAGGCAGATAGAGATTAACTCACTGTGCTAACTGAAAATGTATTCTTTCGATTAAGATCGAGAGCTCTGGGATGTGCAGGGATTCCAAAAGGCTCATCCAGATGTCACAGCCTGGGAGAGAGCTGAGTCTTCCTTCAAGGTGGCATTGGGGAAGGTGCCACCTCCTTTCACACCCTCGTGTGTGCCAGCATTGGTGTAGCAGAAGCTTTGCAAAGCTCAGTATCACAAAAAGGCAGTTTAGCTTTGCTGGAAGGAGCATGGGAATCCTGCTCAAAAGGAGACACTCACGGGCAGTTCTGTTCAGACAAGTGGAAGTGGAAGGGCTCTGCCTCACCTGCCTATGGCATCCATAGAAGGGGTCTTCAGCAACAGCCCTGCTTCGCATCACCTCCAGAAAACCTGTACTGATAGTACAGAAGGGTTCCTGCAAATATAGTGAGGATTGGGGTGAAAACAGTGTCTCCTCAGTCAAAACACAGACACGAGTATTCTGACTGTCAAACCTGTGAGAGAGCAGCTGGGCACTTGGGGAGCGTGAGACTTGCTGATCAGAGGGAAGGTGCCTGGATTTAATTCTACCCAAGCTGTAGGACTTGCAGTCACTTGCTGGGGAAATACAAGTCCCAGTGAAAAGGCTGAATGGACTGGCTTATTTACTCAACAGCAGCATAGGCTAGGGAGAGACAGGATTGATAGAGTCTTCATGACTGAAAAACTGGACAGCAAGAATGCAGAAGTAGCCTGTTCTCCGTATCTGTGATGGAACAAGACAAGAAGCCGTGAGCTGAAGCTGTGGTACAGGATATTTGTGTCCACAGCAAACACTGCTTTCCCCAGGTTGGTAAGGGAGTCCAGGGCAGTGGCAAAGGCTCTATCCCAACAGTCTCCAGGAGCAGTTTGGACAGACATTGAGGTCTGAGATGGGAACAGCCCATCCTGCTTCGTGCTGGAGGCCGGACCAAGCAAACTTAGAAAACAGTTGCCCCAAGACAAGAGATAAAAGAAAAATAAGAACAAGGAGCCCAAGAATGAACTTAAAATGCCCTTTGGGGTAGCAGAGTGCTCAGGGCTTTCCTAATCAGTAACCTAGCAATTCCCCTAACCTCTGCAATTGCAACAAACACTTCTAAACAGACAGATTTTCCATTAAGCCTGGAAGAAATGGCAAGCTGCCTTAATGAATGTCAAAGTTAATACCACGTTCGTTATAGACTGAGACTGCAATGTGATGGTTTTATAAACCGTTCCTCGTTACCATTGTCAATATTATCCTTAGCTGATTCCCGTCTTCAAGTCAGATTCATATCCAGGCAGATAGCTTTTGTCTGTGGCTACTTTACATGAGAGCTGGCTGCTTGAGTATCTGTAAGCCATCCTGTACCAATGCATTTTAAAAACAGTAAAAAAGGGAATAAAATAAAATAAATAAGGCAGGTTGAGCTCATAAAGTGTATGTCTGAGTGAGTGCTTAGTGCGCAGCATCAATGGAATGGCTGGGACTCTGATTGAAACCAGATTCAGGAAAGAAGGGCTGTAAATGTTTTTTCACTGCTTGTCCTAAGAAATTTATGTCTCACCCACTCCATCATATCCTTCAGGGCTGCCTTTTTCGCAGCTGTCTTCAGAGACCATCCACTGAGCCCCTTTATGAAGTCCACTCCATGATGTCACCTGGAACAATAACTCACCTCCCAGCATTGTGCTTTGTGGAGAGGTACCCTATAAATAACAGGACAAGGATGGGGGGATGCCTGTGAGCAGCTCTTCACAAGCAAAATCTTCCTGACACTGGAAGGGAAGAAAATATGCACGTGTGGTGGGGAGGAGGGACCCAGAGAGGGTTTTGTTAGTAAATGAAAGCGAAACCACAACTGCACAAACCAAATGAGACAGAAAAATCACTGACATTATTTCCAGCAGACCCTGCTCAGAAGAGTCAGAATTAAGCCTCAGCTGCCTGGATATCTATTATGCCTACCAGGGCTTGCTGTGTCCTCTGAAGAAATCAGGACCGTCTGCAGGAGCTCAGAGGCTCTCTGCTCCCCCAGCCCAGAAGGTCATTAAAATGAAGGTGATTAAAATGACTCAGCAACTGGGATGAGTTCTTCCTTCAGTAGCACCTAATTGGTCATGTCTAAAATTTGCTCTGACTTATGGGGTTTTCTTGGGGCCCACATCCTGGTCAAGTTGCTGCTCACCCATCAAATTTCTAGAGAGCAGGTGTCCACATCAGAGAGCACAAGGCCCCATCGAAGGCCCATATCCCCATAGTTGTGAAGTTGAGCCTAATTGTTTCATTCTGTCTGATAACATGTGGTTTTGTGATATTTATAATACAGCACTATTAAAAGGGGGAAAAAAGGGATCAACTCAAAATCCTTCCACCGCAGTTGGCTCTAATTGTCCCTGTCCCACCACTTCCCCCATTCCCAGTCCTGCTTGTGGGCTGTTTTGGCAACAAAGCAAAAGCCAGAATGAGCTGTTGAGATGAAGTTTATTCTTCAGTGAGATGGCCTCTCCTGGGGAGGACTAAGTGCTCTTGGATTTGCCTGGGAAGCCTGGAGTGCTGTTTATCTGAGGCTGTATCTGTTAAGAGCAGAGACAGAGGAGTGCCACCTCCCTGGAGCACCTTCACTCTGCTGTGTGGTGAAGCCACACCAAGGGTGTGATGAGCTTCCCCTTAATTTCATCAATTAATGCCACTGGTAGACTGAAGTTGACAGGGCTCATTCTGGCATCTGGAAAAAGTATACAAACTGAGAAGACTGTTGCCACATCTCTTGAATTTCTTCTCTTCCACTCGTGGAATTGCAAGGGTTGGATTTGCAATCCCAGGACACTTGTTGAACCACATCAGTCCCCTCCCTATGATGACTGTTGCCAGGAAAATAAACAAACAGAAAGAAACCAACAGCATCTGCAGGATAGCCACTATTGTGAACCACACATGGTCAGAATACAAACAGCTTTGGATGGTGAGAGCAGATAGTCTGTGCTCTGAGATGTGGGCCACTGGTCCCAGTGCCTGGAGCTTTTCCACCCATAGAGTCTGTCACACTGAACTAGCCTCAGGAACTAGAGGTGTTGGTCATCCATTCCCCAGGGCTGGCATCTGCTTGAGTATGGGGTGCATGGCCAGGGAATTGGGACAGAGAGTTGGGACTGAGCTAGAATTTATTGTCCTCTCCTCTCTTCTTCTTTCCTCTCCTCTCTCCATAGATAGAGAAGTGGGGGAGGGTGATGGTGTCTTTTTTTTCTTTCCTTCCTCACAAACTGAAATTAAAAACATCAAAAGAAAGCCCAGAATGACAGGAATACCTGAAAGGTGAAGAGTGCTCAGCGAGGATGGCAGGACAGCTCCTTGGTATGTTCAAGGCAGCTGTTGGATGGACTTTCTCCCACACCAAAGGAAATCTGTGAAAAGGGTTTTCCTGCATGCCCCCAGACCCCCACAGCCTTTTCAGGCAGTTAACCCTCTTCCTTCTTTTTTAAAATTCTAAGTTGCATTCAAAGCCCTCAAAACCACTCCAGCAAACAGCTTCCCTGCACAGAAATCGGTGTGATGGAGAGGAGGTCCGTTGCCATGGCACCGCAGCATACTTGCTCTTTTGCCAGGCAGATCTGGGGGACTTCACCCCCGGGTGCTCACCAAGGCAGGGGATGGGCACACAATCCCAGACAGGAAGGACATTCTGGGGTCCCTGGAGGCTGCACCAGCAGCCTTACCTTCCAGGTAAGTGCCCACTGGCTCTGTAGCAGCTGCTGCTTCATGATAGCAAGTCACTGGCAGCATGTGTGACTGGAAAGAAGTCCTTTTTCCTGTCCCTTGGAGCTTGAGGGGTCCCGAATGAGGAGCATGGGGCGGAGATGCAGGTCCACCTCCAGCAGTTATCTCCCAGCCTTTGCACTCTTCCTCTCACTCCCCTTGCTGGCTGCATGCTTCTCTAGGCAGCATGGTGGCTGCCTCGCATGCTGGGATAATGACTTAAACATTGCCATGGCATTTCATATTTCTGTCTGCAGCAGTTCTGGGGTTTCTTGTTCTTGTCGCGTCTTTATGCCGCTGGGAGGGCTTTTCAGCACAAATCTGCATTATTTCCCCCCTCTGTGACACAATGGAGACAATGTTATTAAAAAAAATGGTAATAAAAGGAAGGAAAGTGGCTCGTGTTTAACCTTTTGCAGGCAGCAGGGTGAGCCTGGGCTCACCGTTGTCAGGGGGACAGGAGCAGAGCTGCCTACATGCCAGAGCCGGCTGCCCGCGCCAGGCTGCCAGCCGGAGCTGTCAGCTTCCATTACGGCCCTGAATGGAGGCAGTTGTCTTCCTGCACAAGGAGGCTTTATTCCTTTGGATGGGAACCAGAAGAAGTGGGAGAATGAGGTGCTGCCTGTGCTTAAATCCCCTGGCTGTGATGTTTCAATATATAATTTTACAGGCAACCAACTCTTGGTGAAGGATGTAGGGACCTTCCCTTTGGGAACCATTCTTCCTTCTTCATGGGCACTTCCTGCGATAGGAGTGATGAAGATTTTGTCACCTGGTCACTGCTGTTGTATGACTGACTATGTGGGAATTAGAGCATGTAATGGTTCTGTTTCCATCCAGACATTCTCCATTCTGAGTGTTGGTGATGGATGCAGCCTCTCCATTGTACCCTGCTGGATAGCACAACATGATACCTGCTAGACGCCATTCCTGGGGTCTGCAGAGCATGCTGCAATGTGCTTCTGGCATGTCTTTGAGTGTGTCTCATTTTATAGGGCTTGTGGTATCGGCTGTCGAAGAGTTCGTGCCTAACATCGGGAAAATGCTTCCTGGCAGCTGTGCCTCAGTTTAGAGTTTGCAACCTGAACAGGGGGAACCCATGGTGTGGCTGTGGGGACTGTCCCCGTGCCTTAGGCAGCAGGAGAAGAGCTGTCTGAAGATACTGCCAAAGGAGCAAACAGGAGAACAATGTGCGACTGCAAAGCCCTGCAAGTAGCAGAATCCTGTCAGATCAAAATGCTATGAGGTGATCTACGACTGACCAAGGAGTGATGGAAAACTCTTCCAAACTGCTTTTTTTTTTAATTTTTCTAGAGAATTTTAGAAACATCTGTGCCTGACTCTCACATTACTCTTATTTTGGTGTCATCTTTGACTTTTTTTCTGTAGGAGTAATTGTGATTCCTTTCCTCTCATGTATTGTGAATGTATTGTATATCCATACCACTACCTACCCAGCACTTTACACTTTATTTCTTTCCAAGCTCTTGCGTAAATACCATCCAGTCTTGGTGATTTACTACACTTTCTCCAGTTGCTCCCTGATTTCCTCCTTAGAGACTCCCCTCACCGTTAAGGTCATGTTCTGATTTCCTATATACAATGCCTTTGAAATGGAAACGTTTCCCCTCATTGTCTTCTACAGCAAAGATCAAGATGAAAAAACATGCTTCTTCTGGCTTTTCCACTCCCCATAGTTGTCCTTCTCCCCCCAGTGTCCAAACATGTGACACAATCATACAGGCAGCATCTTGCATTTGAAGTTCTTAAACACTTTTCCAGATTTGTTCTGTTATCTCTTGGTCTGTTCTCTTACACCATTGCTTCCACTGGTGTGTTTCCAATCCACTAAGAAGTTGCTTTCTGATCCATGAAGAGGCTTTCCAACTTAATTTTAAAGGGGGATCTTATGCAATTTCTGGTCAGCACAAATTGTATTTCTATGTGCCAGATGGATTCCTCTTCTTTTTTCCTCTGTGCTTGACTCTCCTACATGCACAAGCCAGGTAGGCCCCATCCACATGTCCAACAACTGCCATGCTCAGATTCAGGGGGCAGATGCTCGTGTTCAGCCCACTAAACCTGAACTGTCTCCAGGAGTTTGTCATGCCTCTCTACTGCTCACAGAGGACATGTTGGGAGAGGAACCTCTTTTTTGAGATGCTTAGCATCCCCAGCATTGCTGGGCTGGATGCAGGCTGGGTGCCTCAGCCTCGAACCCTCCGTCTGAAGCTCAATTCTCATCTCGTGCCACATCTCTGCCAGCAGAACACCACTGAATGTAATTTCCTGGTGTTCTGCTTGTTAACAGTTGCCCACAAAGATTTAGAAGTCTTAGATGTGTGTCCAATCTGTTGGTTTGGGTAGGGTGATCAGAAGAGACCAAAAGGACTTGTGACTATCTTGAAATGTTTTTAGAAGTTTGCTTGAATCACTAATATTTTGGAACAATAACATTCCCTGAGACTTCAAACCATTCCTCTCCAAATTGGAATGGGTTTTAAAAAACAAATATGTGATGGATATGATTTGCTATGGGGGGGGGTGTGTGTGTGTTTTAAAAAACAAACATGTGGTGGATATGATTTGCTATATGGGAGGGGGGGTAGGATTTCTGCTGGAACTCATCTAGCAGAGGGTGTGGTGTAACATGTACTGAATTATTTTAGCTGTAGCATGTTTTATTCTGTGCCATTTTTCACAGTCTCTTCTGGAACAGGAACTCCGTAACATTTGATCCTTTAGACAAACTTTCAAATCCATAATGTTCAAGTGGGTTTGAAATTAGGTGGAAAGAGTTTGTTCATCCTGAGGAATCACTGAAACGGATTAATAAAAGCTCCTTGTGTTACACTGGGAATCCTAAGAATCAACCAAGAAACAACCACATCTGAAAGAAAATGAGGATTATTAAATAAAGTGATGCGATTTGACACACCTCACTTTTGCATCTCATTACAGGGCAGCGTTTGTCAAAGGGCAGTCTCTAGTTCTTGTTAGATTTGTCGCTGGCATTGCCTGTCACTGGTATCAGGAGTTCATTACACAGACCCACTGGCTATTACTTTTATTAGTAATGAAACAGGGAGGAAATTGTTGTCACAGAATTGATACAAATCGTTAAAAGTGTCTGATAATTCTCCAGGTCAGAAAGCCCAGCTGTGGCCCAGCAGGCTTCACAGATTGTTTCCCTGTCTTACAGTTGCCATTGTCCTGTGAAACCTCAGCTTCTACCACACTGATCAGGTGAAACCCTCAGAGCCATCTCTTCCCCTTCTGTCAGCTGCCACAGTGAGAGGTCTCACCCTGTAGCTACCAGGACCCTCAATTCAGCCCTACCTCCATGTTCCCACATAGTGAAGTCTTCAGGACTCACTGGTGGGAACAGGGAAGAGGTAGCTTTCTCCTGTGCTCTCACTGCTGGGAAAGGAAAGGAGCAGTCCCTTATCAAAGGCTGCACTTGATAGTCACTGGGAAAGATATCTGTACTATTCAACTGTGGTTTAGTGGAACATAAGGAAAATTTAGGCAGAACAAGAATTCATATGTTGGGTGGCTTCCAGATCCTTCTCAAGACTTCTCATGCAGTTCTTTCTCATCCCAGATGAAGCTCTGACAGAGTTATAGATGCACCTGAGCTCCTGACTCTTCCTGAGGGTTGGCTGGTTCTTTTGCTTTTTCACTTTCCCCAGGTGATGGGGATCCTTCATCTAGGGAAGAGTTAGAGCAACCCAGTTGTCTCCAGTCATTCTTGGAGGTGCTTGTTCTTCCCTGGGCTCGAGTCTGAGTGTATTGGGAGATGAGCTGGTGGGGAGCATTCCTCACCTCTGGATGGCAGTGTCAGGTCACAGCAAGGACAAGGTGCAGGCATGTCCATGCAACAGAAATGCCACCATGCAATCAGCCACCTACCACTTCCCACACTGCAGAGCAACTGCTGTGAACTGACTTTCTGCAAGTTTTCCACATCTACTTCCTGCATTTATTTCCCAGTCAGCAGGAAAGAAGGATACTTGGTAGGTCGTCTCCATTCGAGAGAGCCTTCCCTATAAAACAGAAAGGAACAACAAACAGTATTAAGGTTGTATACACTGTTCATTACGGTGTCTGAACCTAAACACAGTTTGCAAGCCAACAGCCCAGCTAGCTGTGAAGACTGTTTGGCAGAACAGTGGGAGCCAAGGAAACCTCTCTCCAGCAAATTCCTGGACTACAGATTGCCAAAATAATATCATTTGATGGACCTTAGAGGTCACTCCAGTACTTGTGCACCATAATGATGTCGATTGGCTTTGTGGTTTGCAAAGCCCTGTCTCAGGATGAATATTCCCAATGCTGCTCTTTCACGTTACAGCTGGGCAAGGACAGACGTCCTGCAAGCTGGGGAGCAGGAAGGCTGCACCTCTTCACTGATTCCCTGTGCTCAAAGCAACAGCTTGCCAGGAAGGTGGATGGTGAACAACTTCGAGAGGTGCTGATTCTGGAAGTTCCTGCCAGGGGCCAGTCCTGCTGGCCACAGCTGAGCTTCATGTCAGAGAAAGATTTGCAAGCCTTTCCCCAGAACACCCTGCACAGATTCAGATGAGGGTAATTTTTAAATGAAAATAATTTTATATTGAAAAGTCAGAGGGTCTCTCTTAGAGAAAATATTAAAATGAAATGTCTTAGTTCAGTTGAAGTTCAGTCCTTTCGGGGCCAAGGAGTTCAAAATAAAGCAAAAATTACACAAATAGATAAAATGGGCTGGTTGGGTTTTATTTCTTTTTGTTTGATTGATTGTTTGTTTTTCCAGATCTTCACCTATCAAGAACTACTGGTGGATGTATTTTGGCCAGCTCTAATTTCTACAATATCTCTTAATAAGTTATGGCCATGCCTCTGAAATAGTACTTCGCTGCTACATGCAATTAATACTAGGGAAGCAGCAACTGTGGTGCTTCTGGCTATTGGCTGTTAGGGAAAACACAAAAAAAGCATGGAAACACAGAGCTTATAACCTGCCTAACTTACCCATTGGTTGCCATTTCTGCATCCAGCGCAGCTTTTGTGTTCTCAGTGTTTTCTCTGTTTAAATACATTCCTCGTCTCCCTCTCTGGTCTGCTGATGTACTTTGTCTGGTTGATATTTCTCTGGGGTTGCTTTTCCATTGTTATTTATTCAGGGCCAAGAGGCAGAATGCATTAAAGCCGCCAGGGTGCCAGTGATATTTTAGTCTCTTGGAGTAATTCTTCTCCAAATTGTTACACATTCACTGACTCTTCATTCATTTTGGCCACTTCTGTGGATTTTCCTGGGGGTGTGGGGGGAAGACAAAGGGTCTGGTTTGACTTTCTAGCTGGTGGGGTTCATGTGCAATGAGCTTTGCCTTGGCATGTACAGGAGAGTGGGTTGGAAGGGGTATCAGTGTGCAGTGGTACTCACAGAGAGGGTCATATAGGAAAAGATGGTTTTGTAGAGAGCTGCTGGGGGGAGTTAGCCTACAACCTAGCAACCCAGCAGCACCCATTGTCCTGCATCCCTCGGTGAATGTCTTGTTCTGCCACAGCATCCCTCTGAGCAGACCCTGCACACCCCATTCCAGTAACTCGGTGCTCCCTCCCCTCACACCGGTGCGCCTGCCAAACCACAGCCCCAGTCTAAAATAACCATTAGCAAGCCAGGCCCTACCCTTGTGGTGGGGAGAGTTTCATTCCTGTTTGTTCTGTTTTCAGTATACTCTGCAGATGCTCAGCTTTACTGATGGAGACTTGGGTTTTTTCCTTTCTCTCCCCGTCCCCAATAAAGTGCTGAATTTAGATGCCTGGTATTTTCCACTGGAAATAATCTCAGCGGCCTTGCCATTACACAAGTCCCCAGTACCCAAGACTTTGAAGATGTGAGCTCTTCATCACCCCAAAGCTATGTGGGCATCATCACTGCTGACCTCCCAAGACAGCTTTCCTGTGGCTTCCCACCTGGAAGATATTCCCCAGGTTTAAATCCTACAGATCAGGAGAAAAGCCCTGTCCATGGCTACACTTGCTGCATCTACAGCTGCCTCATCTGAATAAAAGGATGAAATTTCAAATCTAGCTTAATCCTAAATATTTGGTGGGGATTGAAAGCCCAAGCACTGTTCCTGGAGCCGGTGCTCCTCCTGGCCTGACAGACTGATGCACATTCACTTGATCGGCTCCCGGGTGAGGTTATGGCCAGTTCTGGCAGGGTGGAAATGCCTCAGTAATCCTGCTGGGGCCACCACATCCTCTTAACCTGTGTCTGAAGAGCAGTAGCCTTCAGATACCACCAAAATTCTCTCCCTGCGTTCAGTGTGTGCAGTCCATAGCACAAAGCTTAGTGCCAGCCTTCTGCATGACGGGAAATAGGTTTTCTTGATGGCAGATGAGCACAAGACACATAGACCTGGTTTTCTGTGGGCTCTCCACCATGAGATCACCCTTTTCTTGGTGCAGCTGTTGATGCTTACCCCTTTCTTGCCCTTCGGATCTCGCTTGCTTGAGGGTCCCCAGGACCTGCCTTGGTCCAGTTCCAGCTGCAGCATCAGGAAAATAAAACTTGCTGATGTGAACCATAAGGCAGGGATACGTGTGAGAAAAGGTGCTGGGAAACCTCAACATGCAGAGCACAGGCCTCCATCCTGCATTGGGAACACTTTCAGCACCCGGCAGAGCTGCTCTTCCAGCTCTGTTTGCCCCAGAAGAGTACAAGTTCTCCTCTCCACTGACAGCAGCTTTCATCTGTGCTTTTAGAACACAGACACCTAGGATGCATTAAGGTTGTATCCTGTGTGCTGCAGATTCAGCCTGCAGTGCCTGTGAGCTTGATGAACCTATCTTCAGGTCCATCGTGTGTGCAGGAACCCTTGAGTCAGTCAGGCTGCAGAGCTCGGCCAGCAGCCCAACCACAGGCAGGTTTAAGAAACCCATTTCCAACAAGAAATAAAGTCCCTAGAGCTCATGCAATGCAGCATGTTACTATCTGGAGTGACTTAGCACCACAAACGCTTCCCAGCCAGCCGTCGTCTGCACCAGCACACGAGGGCTGCGTGTGGGTTGCAGCATACCCTTCAGGTGATGTCTGGGTGTGATTACAGGCAGCAGTGGCTGTGCCTGGAGGCTCCAGAAAGGGGGACAGGTTGCTTCACTCATCAGAAGATGAGGGGACTTGCCCAGGGCAAGAGAAGGGTCCTTCAGACCCTGCAGAAGCACGGTCCTCTCTTCCTTTCCTGCCCCGGCTCCCCAGGAGCTAATTGCAGCAGCTGCCTCTGCTGTTGTGTTCTTATCAAAACCATCAGGTTCTGGAGGCAACTTGATATTTATTCCTGGCTCTTGTTCCTCCACTTTTCCCAGAGTGAATGATATATGAACAGTCCCAAGTTTCCATTCCTTGGAGTGGCTCCGTCAGTGTGATTCATGCTCACTGTACTTGGAGCTCGTGGGCACCCAGGGACTTCCTTGGGGTCACAGGGCTACCTTCGGATTTCCTGGATTGTCTGAATTCCTCTTGCAAAGCTGCTACATTTCTTAAATTCTGGTTTTGGATTAATGAACATTTGGTAACAATATGAAGCCTGTTTATAGCCAGTGGGATGACCCTCCTAATGTATTCCCTATGCCTCGTCTTCCCCGCAGGCCAAATCCCTCCCCAGGAAAGCCCTGGAGCCTTTCCCAACTTTACCCCAGGAATGAAATCAGCTCCACGTCTGTGGCAGCAGATTTTCTGTCAGTCCACAGACACTCCCTGTTTTCCCTACCTGCCCAGAGAAAGAAGGGAGGGAAAGCAGATAGAGGCAGTGCTGCACACGTGAAGTGTGAGAAAGGCAACAGAGAAGAGGAGATATGAGCACCACGTCAGGAAATTCTTCCAAACAGAGCAAGGTGTCTGACTGAGAGACTGCCTTCATGCAAACAGCAAACAACCCCAAGTCTCCAGGAGAGAAGAGCAACATCCAGGTTAGATTAGACCAAAACCCACCAGGTCTGTGAGCAGCCAGACTAGGATAAGCATCCTCTTGTTCCCCTCTATGGAGTAAAAGAGGATCCACGTGTTTCAGCTCACTTTCTCATGGGGCAGAGCTGCATCAGGACTTCAGCCACTACCAGCTACCTGGTCACACTGTGTCTGCGTAGCGAGGGTTTTCATGCCGAGGGGTGGGAATTCTGTAACGCATCCTGAGTGCTCCACACAGAGACGGTGCCCCGGCTGCTCCAGTGGTTCCCGAGTGGATCCCCTCTGCGCACGTCTGTGTTGAGGCTGAGTTTCCAGCCACTGCAGGGTCCCCACCAGCTGACACCATGCCGGAGGAGTAGCTAGCGGTTTGATGCAAAACAGGGGGTGGGAAAGCCCCCAGTGACTTTTTTGCCAATTTCATCCCCAAATAATTCTGCAGAGAGAGTTTTCGTGTAATTGGATTAAGTGTGGGGAATTTGTCCTTGTTGACAGATTGCACAGGCACCGAACCAAAATCATGGGGGTTTTTCACTTAATTTTTTTTCCTTTCTTTTGTTGGAAAAAAAAACTATGCAAATTGTGTTTCAGGTTTTCAGCCAAAACAGATTTATAAAATCCTGTTGCAGGGATGGATTGTTCCCCATTAGTCCTACAAAAGCCACTGAAAACCCTTTTTTCTTCTAACTTCATTTTATGGGGGTAAGTAACTTCTACGCAGCCTTTTTACTGAAAGGGTAACAGTTTTTAACAGCAGCCCATGTTTGAGGTAACCGAATCTGCAGAAGATTCCAGTGATATATACACTCTAAAAAGGAAGGGCTATTAAAGAGATAAGATATTTGAAGAACATACTCTCTGTAGCGTTAAATAGCGGAGGCGGGAGATAACTTGGGAGCTCTGGTGAAGCCACCAAACATTCTGTGAATAAAACTGTTAGAAGAATCAATTTTCCTTACTGCAGAGATTGTGTTTTCCTGAATGTGATGTTTATACATTGGCTCCTTTCCCACAACACAGACACATTAAGCTCTTGCGCAGGGCCCCATCCCGTGCTCGCTGCAGTGCTGGAGAGGCTCGGGGAGAGTTTGGAGCAGGAGCAGCGAATACCTCACTTGAAACCTGCCATCAAACACCATGCACATGGGTCATGCATCCCACCTGACAGCTGCAGCACCCGCAGAGGCACCACCAACTCATCACACAGATGAGCGGCACCATGGATCCAAGCCCTCCGTGGCTCTCCCCTGCAAAGGGGGCCATGCAGTGCAGGCGAGTGGCATGGCAAAGCCTGCAGCTTGCACAGCAAGCCAGGACATCCAGAGCTGCCTCTACCCCAGCAGCTAATAGCTTTAAGTGCGCAGAGCCAGCTTTAATGACAGTTATTTACAGAGTTATATGGGCCATATCCAGCACTCTTGGATCAGCCCCCAATCTCATAATGAGATTACCAAGTTTATTTTAGTTGAGAAAGACACCAATAAAAAGGATTTAAAAATCCCTCTGAGTCTAGCCGTACCCCAGAGCGCCCAGCCAGTGGGAGAGCTCCTAAAACTTCCCAGTTTGTTTTCCTTTTGGAGCAGAGCCAAGGCCACTGCCTCCTTCATTTCTGTGCATTAGCAGCATCTTCTCAGGTTGACCCCATGTATTATGGATGCGCTAAGATCTTCATGTTCTGAATAGAAACTGCATTATTCATGGCTCTGCTTATAGTTTGTCTTTAAAAGCCCTGCAGCCTGTTAAAGAAAAGCTGTGATTTTAACATCAGCTAAGACCAGACATTTTTGTTTAAATTTTTTAAAAGTAATCTCTGTGGATTTTTCTCCCCATCCTCTCCCCCTCTTTGAAGTCTCAAGGCCACTTGGAAGATGGGATGTTAGTGATGGGAGACAGAGGCAGCTGAAAAGGCATGGAGGTTTGGGGAGTGGTGGGAGTTCCAGCCACACACCGAGGTCCATGCACTGCTTCCAGCCCTGCATGTGGTGTCAGAGCTGCTAAAATCTCCAGCAGACCAAGGGGAGAGGGGTACTATGTGGAGCACCAGCTTCTTGATGCAGGCAGCACATGCACCAGGTGCATGCCATGGAGCCTGTTCCAGCCTTGTGCAATGGAAGCTTCTCCTGTGAGGGTTTGGTTTGAGTTACACCAAAGTTTCCTTGCAATTTACATTTAACAAGGGAAGGAGGAAAGATAGAGCTTAGGTGCTGTGAGGTAGAGTACATGGTAAAGCACTGAAGGTGTAGGCAATAGGTGATGGCTGGGGCGGAGGGGTGTGGGGACACCACAGCTGTTCATCTCTACCAACCAGTCTGAAGCACAGCCATCTTCTAAGGCTGGAGAGATGGAGCAGGGCTGGTGAGCCCTGCATGATCCAGAGGCAGGGCAGGAGCCCCAAAGGTTCTGCTTTCGGGGTGCAGGAGTGCAGCTCCCACATGGGCACAACCCCAGCCCTGTCCATGGGGCTGCTCTGCTTCCACCTGCAGTGAATTTGGCCTAACGACTTAAACACAGATCCTGTTTCCATGCAAACATCCCAAGTGTTCTGTCCCTGGTGGCGGGGAAACTCCTTAAATCAAAGCTGAGCAATCCGATAGCCAGGTCTGCAGCTATGTGCTTTATTGATCACATCTGGGCTGCTGGGCCCTGCTGGGATGGGACGGGGCTGCAGCAAACTGTGGGCTGGATCCCTGGGGACACATTTCTTCCCTCCCTGCTGCTCCACAGCCCTGGCCCTACACAATCCTTAATGCTGAGTACTAGAAAGAAAGAGAGAAGAAACGCAGCAAACCTTTGACAGCACAAGCCTTTCTGAGCATAATACCACGGATTCCTTTTGTTTCTCAAGTTCCCATGGGTTTCCAAGTACATTGAGTGTGGTTATTATTGTTTGGTATGGTTTTGTACTAATTCCCTGTTACCTCTGAGAGTTGGGTAGAAAAAGGTTTGAAAAAAAGCAAGAGATTTGAGGAATTCCTTTCCTCTCCCCTTCAAATGTGATTAAAACCAAATCTCCCCTCCCCTCAGCACAGGGCTGAGATGTGCCAAAGCACTGGCTGGCGACACCAGGCTCATGGTCTGTGCCATGACTGAGCAGCTTCTCAGGATCCCAGGCTTATTCCTGACCTCTACCTAGTATTTTCTGGTCACTGATAGTATGGGACATGCCAGTGATGGTGGGCCCCAAGCAGCTGTCCCACCACACCGTCTACCATGGCTCAGTTGCTGTCTGGGATGGAGTGTCACAAGCAACATTGCATCTTTCTGCCCAGGTTTCAATTATGTGAGAAGGCAGCTTTCAAGGTAATTGGAGATTTCACAGCATATGGTTACCAGCAGCTTGCTCACCTTGGGAGGGAGGAAGGGAAAAGCAGGATGGGTGTCCTGGGGAGGAAAGCAGGGAGTGTTCTGCTTAATCACAGAACACTTTTAATACTGTAAGCATAATTAATGCATTATTAAGAGCCATGCAGGCCATAAACCTCCTCATGTCATAAGCAGGATAATTTGCATTTGCGCACATTTTTTCATCCAGCCAAGCAAAGGCAGAGTGGTCTGTGCCAGCCTTGAGGTGCCCAAACGCAGGTGCCACGTGCAGGATGATGCTGTGACTGAGTCCTCCTTTCCTGCCTGTCAAGGGCCTCTGAGGAGAAACAAGTGGTGGAGCGCCTCAGGGAGGCAGCAGTCATGTCCCATTTCAGAGGGAGGATTCTTCCCGTCACATTGTTTTGTCTGTAAGCAGGTCACCTCTCGTTTCCATAATATCACATTTCGAGGACAGCGCTGCCCGCAGACCTGCCATCCATGCTCGATTGGAAAGCCGTTGTTGCCTGCAAAGAGTGAGTATGTAAGTGATGTCTTAATTCATTGAACATCCTTAAATAAAGGAGAGAGAAATAAAAGGAACAGCTCAAGGTCAACACTCATTGCTGAGTAAGATTTGTTCAGCAGATTGTCTAAAATAGCCTGGAAAAGATAAATAAAAGCAAACTGATGGGCATACTATATTGAGGTAATAGGGGGATGAAGATAAAAGAAGTACCAGCTTGACTGCTAGCTTGGTGTGAGAATAAAACCCCTGCAAAAATATTCTGTCGTAGTTTAAGCCCACAAATGACTGTTATAGTTGAACCCAGGACATATTCTCAACTGGTATTTTAATGGCTAACCTGAATGCTTAAGAACAATATAATTGGTGACTTGATCATTACAGATGCTGGAGCCATTTGTGCATGCCTAAAGCAGGGAGAATCCTTCAAAAATATTTTAATGAATAAAACTATTCACTTCTTGCTGGAGCTGAAGAAATTAATTTGAAGTCGAAAGGAAGATTCTCCATGAGTTCCTTAAGCATTGGATCAGGCCCCCTGAAAGCATTTAGGAAGCTTCTGGTTTGCTTTGTGTTCCACAAATGTTCTTATGAGCACTTTGGGGGGGCTGTTAACTGTGATTTTTGGTGGAAGATGAATTTTGAAGATGGCTGGTGTGATATATTTGACCAGAATTTCTTCCCAGAACTAGTCAGTTAATTCCAAGTTCCCCCTGCTTCCCATTCTTTAGGGAAGTATTCCTTTTGGTGTACAAAATAAAGTTATGCACACAGGGAGGCAAGTCACAAATATCACTAAAGGGACTAATTTAAAGCTGGTGTTAATATAACAGCATAGAGTAGCAGAGCAAACTCAAGAAATCAAATAATGACTAAGAAGCCCCAACTGTAGATACTTTGTTTGTGAAGTACAGGGCCACAGTCAGCTGTGGACCATGCTTTCCTACTCACAGGTACAGCACCCCATGTGCTGGCAGAAAGACACCCTGGTTTAAGGAGTTGTATTTTTTTTTTTTTTTTCTTTAAAATATGTATTTTGGAAAAAAAAAAAAAAAAAAAAAAGGATGCACCAAAAAAATGGAAAAGCATTTGCAGGGATGGGATGGAATTATTGCAGTAGAAACTGCAAGTCCGCAGCTGACTACTTGCAGAAGGCAAACTGGAACTGTGGCATTACTCAATGGAGCTGGATCATCCATTCCCAAAGCACTGGGTCTGGTTTTCCCAGGTGTTGGCAAAGCAGGCCTGGGGGACAAGGAAAGTACCAGCCATCCCTCGCATCATCATCCTCTTGCAAGGACATGATCTCCAGGCTGGAGGAGAAGAGAGAGGAGTGGGAGCCTCCAGCCGCATTCCCAGTGGGACATCTCCAGCCATGTCCCCATGTTTGCGGCTTTCATGGCTGTTTCCGGTGAGACTCTAGGTAATGAATGCATGTTATATTCAGGATGTCATGTCATAAACAGTGTCAAAACCAATTCCCAGAGCACGTGTGTGACAAACATTAAACATCAGCTGGACATCCATGCTCTGATGTGACACAGCAGAAGAAACAGAGCCACCCAGAGGGAGGGGAGAATCAAGCTGCTAGGAGAGATACATTTTTGCCAGATTCTTGTCCAAAACATGACTTTCTGGTCAAAAAGAAAATACTGCTTAAAACAATAATAATAAATAAAAAAATAAGGAAAAAAAAGGAGATAAAATGTAAGCAGATGCCTCAGAGGATAGTTCATGAACACAGTGATTACAGCCATGCTGACAGCTTCCTGGCATGGAGAGCTACCGAAACTGATAACACTTGCAGTGGCAGGGTGCACGAAATACTGTTATGTACCCAGGAGTTTCTGACCATCAAATACCACAAAAAGCAAGTGTTGAAGTGTCCTTTGACGGCAGGATGAGCTGGAGATAAGAGGGCTGTGAAGAGCACTGAATACATGCCATGCTTTGTCAAGGTTGGTCATGCAGCACTTCTCAAGTGTGAGCAGCACCATGAGGTGAATCCTGACGGTGGCAAGAGCTCAGGAGTTAGGAAAGGAGAGACTGAAGATGTCTTAAAAGATCCTCTCTTCCCCACATTCATTGCAGGTGTGTAGTAAGCCCCAGGCTGTAATAACAGAATCACACAGGTGGGGGCATTCTATTGGACATCCCTTTTTCAGGGCAGAGCATGCACGCAGCTCCCCTGACATGTGGCTATTTCCCACATTGGCTTGTCAGTGCATGCGGATGAACACAGTTACTGCATTCCAGCAAAGCAGCAGTGAAACCTAAATCTGTGCTGAAGCTGTGTTTAGCCACTCCTCCCTGGGCTTTCCTCCAGGGCTGGTTCTGCCCCACCACTGCCTTCACTTCTACGAAGCATGATTACTCCCAGCACTGATGCGAGTGCCTGACATCTCTCCCCCACTTGCTTACTGAGAGCTGAAGCACAGATATCACAAGATTAAAAGAATCAGCAATTTTGAGTGCCCAGTTTGAGGCAGATAATTTTTGATGGTACTTGGCCTTTTATATAATACTCTCTATGTTCAAAGCACAGCTCCTGACAGCTTCCTTTGGAGCCACGAGTGTTTAGCATTTCTGAAATCAGCTCCTGTGATCTCACATTTGAATATCCAAGAAATAAAGGCACATGCGAGATGCTATGTGCACTAGTGAAAATCATGGCTTGGAGAGCAGCTGGTATCATGGTCCAAGCTGTGGACTTGTCTCCAAAGAAGTGCTTGAGTGCCTGAATCCCAAGCCCATCCTTCCTTTCTCTGCTTCATAGCCTCCATCTGAATCAGGATACATCATTTTAATGGCAAAGACACAGCAAATTTTGATGGGTGGAGAGCCAGCTGCCATTGCTTGAGGCTCAGCAAGTGGTCAAGCTGGGTTGTGTTTCCCAGAAAGGAGAACACAAAGGGCACATCCCAGGCAAAAAGACACCTCCCAGTTTTGAAGCTCCTGCTGTAAAGAAACCTGGTGAAGAACAAGAGCGTCCTAAAGAAACAGTTGCCAGAATCCAGTATATTTCTTCATGAGCTTCACTCTTAGGAACAGATCAAGCATTTTGGCTAAACTCCACATAACAATAGAGCTCGAGGCAGACACCAGCATGGAAAATTTCATCTCCAGCAATTAAATTTTGGCAAAGCCATGAGCAACTGAAAACACAATCTTGTAATGTGTGGAACGGGATAAGCTCAGTAACCAGCACTGCACCCAGTGCCCCATTTACTCATCTATTTCTGTAATTATTTGCTTAATCACAGAACACTTTTAATACTGTAAGCATAATTAATGCATTATTAAGAGCCATGCAGGCCATAAACCTCCTCATGTCATAAGCAGGATAATTTGCATTTGCGCACATTTTTTCATCCAAAGATCTTAAAGCACTTTCCTGAAGTAGACATCATTAACCCCAGGTTACAGATGATGAAACTGAGACAGGCCGAACGTAAAGCCAATTGCCTCTTTCATTGCTAATGCGCTTGTCTGGCAGATCGCTTAGACGGCGCATTGTGCACCGGGATACACAATCGGCGGGTCCTGCAGCCCTGGGGAGGATCCAGCATGTGCTGAGCTGAACCCACACTGCTCCATGGATGTTTGCCCTTTGCTCCTGCTTGTGGTTATCCCTGCTGTCAGAGAGTGACTGCTGGTATCGCCCTGGCTGAGGCTCCAGAAGGAGAGGTGAAAGGATGGCAGGGGAAGAGCAGAGATGTCATGAACAGAGAGATGCCCCAGCCTGTGCAGCTGGATGGAGCTGTGCTGTCCCAGTGTCCCGCCTATGGATGGGACTCAGCAATCAGAGCCAAGGGCAGTGCTGAAGGGGACCTTTAATGTCCATTCACACAGACAAGTGCTGAGCACCTTGGGACACACAATACCCCAGTTCAGCAGGAATTTCAGAGGTGAGATTAAAATATTTCGTATTGGATTGGAATTTATTTCCATTTACATTTCTTTTGGGGGTATTTGTGCAAGCAAAGCCATTACACACTGGCTGTTCCAGAGTATTAGACAAAATGTGTTCCTTTGCACCACGCATCCTTTCAGCTTTATAGGAACATGTGTCTGACATGGGCTGCAAGTGAGTCTGAGTCAGGCAAGAGGAAATCAAAGATCTGGAGGGAAAAGTAGGTTATTTTCTTTGTCTCTTTTCTGCCCCACCTCCCAAATTGTAGAGCACCTTAGTGGCCCCCTTTCCTTTCCTTTCCTTTCCTTTCCTTTCCTTTCCTTTCCTTTCCTTTCCTTTCCTTTCCTTTCCTTTCCTTT